>JAFVLL020014963.1:0-71983 GCA_021397915.2 Tor tambroides | reverse complement strand
GTTTACTACAAATAAATAAAGTAAAAGTAAAGTAACCACACATTAACATGGTTATCCTATACTAGCCATTTAGCTTCACCATGGTATTTGTGTGATTATGGTAATCAATCCGAATGACTATACGCTATGCACGCATACAGAGCGCGTGATCTCTGAAACGCCCAGATGTCCAAAACAGACCCTCCCACCTCTGTAATAAACACGGAGATGTTAGTCCCGTCCGAATTGGTACATGAAAATCGCAGACGTCGGGTGATAATAATCGAAACTCAAACGTAGTTTAGAAAACTAGTCCCGTCCGAATAGGGCTATAGACGCGTTTATGTAGATCGGGGATCGGCGCATTCCCTACAAAATGAAAGTAACTTTAAATCCTCTGCATCTTCAGTGGCTCAGATGTCGGGAGTAAATGACAACTGCTATATTCATTATTACATCCAACAACAAAACACTTCAATCTCTTAATCTGAGACATCTTGTCTTCCCTTGCACCGGAGGCAGACAGCTCTCAGCTCACTCAGGGCGGGTCTAAGGTAAGACGGTCTTGTCAATCAACTATCGTGGGGGGGGGGCCTGTACAGAACTATATCATTCTGACAGGAATCTCAGAACAGCTTGATTTGAGAAAGGGGATTTTAAAATAGGCATTTAAAAAAAAAACACTGGGTGGATTTTTATCATTATAGGATGTACGTGTACACACACTTCCCACACACATTTATGTTCAAACAACTTGTAAAGTGAATTTTGCATCCGATGACCCCTTTAAGCAGTAAAAACTGCTTTTAGCATTTATAATAATAAGAAACCAATATTAATAAATGAGTACCAATAATAAATGATTGAATAAAAGATTGTGCACTAAGAATGTGTTATATGTCTGTGGTTTTTGTCTCTGTGTTTCCCCGGTGACCTAGTTTTCCCCAGTCTGTTTAATTAGTAATTCTGCTCACCTGGTCTTTTGATTCATGTTTATAAGCCCTCAGTTCTACCTTAGTCTTGGTCCATTCTCATCTATGTTAAGTTGGTTTCCATGCCTGTTCTCCTGGATTTATCTTATTAAAAGACTTTTCTTTGATCTCCTTCGTGCTCGTACAGTTTGTATCCCCAACATGTGACACTGAAGACTGGAGTAATGGCTGCTAAATATTCAGCATTTCCATAACAAGAATAAATTATATTTCAAAATATAATTTACAATTAAAATTGAAAATCTTTATTTCAAATTGGTTTAATGTAATTTGATCAAATAATTGGTGAGCATAAGAGAATTATTTCAAAAAAACAGAAGTACAAAGAAAAAAGTTCTGTACTGTAAAAAAATAGGGTATAAACAATATGACAAACATTTAATCTCTCAGCCTTCATCATTGTGTAAATTCACTGCTTTTCAGGAATCATATACAAAACTATGATTATTATCAGGTGTTCATAATAAAACAATCAGTCCACAAACTTCAGTTCAGCTCCCTCTGAAACTAATAATAATACTAATAACAACAACTGTGGAAGCAATAACACATCAAGCAAAAATGGCATTCATAAATATTGTACCCCCACAAAAAAAATTACAATAAAGATGAGAGATCAAAGTCCTCATTTATTGGAAAAGGACTGATGGCTGAAACGTAGCTGAAACATATTGTTTTATCCCCTACATAACTGTAATAAATATTTTTGCAGAATGTTTAGTTATCATCAAATGTTTAGTTTTTTTATTATATATAGATATATTGGTTGTGGCACCTAGAATGCGGTGAGTGCATTAATTGGAAAAACATAGGCTATATATCGACATTTTTTTTTTTTTTTTTTTAATAGCCATTAATCCAGTCTTCAGTGTCACATGATCCTTCAGAAATATGCTAATATGCTGGTTTTGTCAATGTTGAAAACTGTTTTGTCAAAATTATTATCAATGTTGAAAACAGTTGTGGTGCTTAATAATTTGTTGAAATTGTGATGCATTTTTTTCAGGATAGTTTGTTAATATAAAGTTCAAAAGACCAGCATTAATTCAAAATATACTTTCTTTCTTTTTTTCTTTTTTTGTTTTCTTGGTCAAAAAGGACTTTACTGTCACTTTTGATCAATTTAATGCATCCTTGCTGAATAAAAGTATTAATTCCTTGAAAAAAAAAAAAATTTACTGACCCCAGACTTTTGAACAGTAGCATATATTATTTATTTATTTATTTATTTATTTATTTATACATACATACATACATACAACATACTGAATTACAACAATATGAATGACCCAGCAGGTTCATGGCATGATGTCAAAGCTTGAAAATATAGTCTCGCCTTGTATTTTCCCTCATGGTACCTCAGGCAAGATAAAACCTGATTTGTTTGTTTCCTGCAGTTTGCTGCTAGTCAAAAGGTGGTAGGGTCTCAGCAGACGTTGTCCTATATACTGTGCTGTGTTACATTTCAAGGACATCTCTGAACAGGGCTTGTAAAACACATTTTGCATGGAGCTGGAACATGAAAACTGCCATCCTCAGCTGAAAGGGCGGGAGCTATCATTAGTCCTACTGCATTTCAATGAGCCTCTTCAACTCTCAACCCTATTCAGAGACATTTGAGATCAGAAGTGACAAATCCTACCTATTAGTTCTTTACCTCAGCCTACTTTTTAGACCAAATCCAAAACATCAGTTCTTCAGGGTGAGATTTAGGGTATCAAGTGTTGCTAACACACTAGAGCGTAAGCATTAAGTTCTGACACTATTTATTTTGCTGTTTGGCAGGATCTAGACATTGAAATTTTGATTAAATAAATTAAAAATCAGAGGTTTGTGGTAGTGTACTCTTAAACACTGACAAATTTTAAGCAGAAATATACATTAAAAACTTGTGTTTACTTAAAATCTAACGGATCTTTTCTTGTGTATTGTGAAGTACAGTGCATCCAATTGAAATGAAGACTAAATGATTGGAGAAGCCTAGCATACAAGACGAAAGAAAAGTCTGTCGTTTCACAAAAATGAATAAAAGTAGAAGAAGAGAAGTCATACAGTTTTGGATTGACACGAGGGTGCGTAAATGAATACAGTTTTTTCCTTTTTTGGCTGAACTATCTCTGTAAATACAAATAAACCGTAGCCAATGCTAAGCTTATTTTTAGTGGCTTGATTGTGTACCATGTGTTTCAGATCTAGCAATGAAAGGTACATTTCAGTGATGGTCTAAAGTAGCTAACGTTTCTTGGACAATGCTCACGACATGACCTGGGAAATGTTTCACAGATTCCAAAGTCTTTTGTTTATCTCACTGACTCCTCCTGACCCCTGGGGTTTGAACCACACAATGAGTCCATCGTGCACCCAGCATGTCGCACCGGTGTGTAGGAGTTCTCTGCGCTCACATGGGGGGTAAGAGTGCATTTGTACAGGAGCACGGGGCTCTGCAAAAGTGTTTACTAGCCCTCAGTATTGATCTGTTGTATGAAAACAGTACAAAGGTATGATCGATTAGCAGGCGCTGAACTTGTTTGACTCTGCGCTGCGGGTAGTCTGAGAGAAAAAGAAATGGAGGGTGGACCAATCGAAGCCTTGGCACTCATGTCCCAGGCTCTGTGGGTTTGTGGCATCACTGATGCCAAGGAATTTGCTGAGGTGAATCGGTAGAACCATCTCCCAATGACCACATCGCACCGGATTGATAAACTGCTTCATAATTTCATCTAAATGTTTATGCCTTCATTTTTATCGAACACTGGCTCAATTTACTACAGCCAGTCTTTCAAAATCAATGGCCATTGATTAAAAAAATTGATTTTTTTGAGGGAATGTGAAAGTCAGATGTCTGTACATGTTAATAATACAAAAGGAGAGCAAGTACGGGCTGAAAGCTCTAAACAGCTTGTGTAGACCTGCCACAATTTTACTGCCAATTTAAGTGAATTTCGTCATTAAAAAACAACAGAGTGGAGTTTCCGCCTGCTGTCCTTGCTGTTGCTCTATTTTTTCCACTATATATTCCCCATAGCGCCATATACGCACATATGTCCTGAAGTTTACCAGCCATATTAAGATTCTACAGAGACACTGTCATTCTGCCTCAAGAGGGAAGAAAACATTGTCAGGAAGCTACTGGCTGTAATGAGTGGCAGGGTTACCTACCACGGTGAAATCTTAATGAGGGATGGTGCTTTTTGCTGTGCGTTCTCACTGCAGAAATAGAGGAGAGGTTCACACGCTGCATTTTAGAGCCATTATTGTTTCGTTTAATGTATAACTGAATGCTAGGCCACAGGAAATAACAAATACCACATGTTGTCTGACTACAAATGAAATCATTAACGGAGGAAAAAAGGTCTCTCAACAGATTATGTTGACATGCGATATTTCCTTGTGAATGAGATTGTTATGGATGAAACAGAAACCAGTGTGTTCGTGTTTATGTAACAAGATGGATGAAATTGCCTTAGGAAAGGGACTTTTTGCAGATACTTAACACTAATTAAAAAATTCACGCTCTTTCGAATTATTGTTCAAAGAGAACTTGGGACTTAATTCATGACACTTAATATAATCTAATCATTGTTGACATGCTCCATTAGCTGATGAGCATACTGTGGCACTAACAGTGAAGGACAAAACATTTTAAATAAATTCAGCTCAAACAGAAGTAGTTAGGTAGATGCCAATGGCTTCACTAAAAAAATATTGTGAATGTGTTAATGAGTTAAAATATTTTCAAGGACTCCTGCTAATATGCTTTTAGTATTTTTATATCATACAATCACAGACTGGCATTTTTTACTAACCTAAAATGATCAGTATATGAGGCATTGTAAGAGAACCCCAGACTTGGAGTCAAGATGTTAATGAAACCTGAATAGGTATATTTATTGCAGGTTTGTGGAAAATGGCAAACGGGTAAGATGGTTGATAATTTATACCAATATGGATGATGATGGTGAGATAATGATGATACAACTTTACTTGCTAGAAAACAGGAGCTGTGATGGGAAGATGACCAGATTGGATGAGTGGGATCACACACCTCACGGGTAAGTGGAGCAGTCAGTATTGTTCTTAGTGAAGGAGATGATGAAGATATCACAGGAGACACAGAGACTACACAGGAGATACACTGGAGATAACAGGAGACTTGGAGAGAAAAGTGGAGAAATACTGGAGATCTGTGGAGTAACGCTGAAAATCACATGAGGGATCATAGGAGAAATACACTGAAGATTCACAAGGTGATTATCACAGGTATTGAGTCTGTTTTCCATGCTGAGGACAGACAATGAGTGCGTGTGAGGTTTGCGCTTACATGCAGGGTGGTGATTGCGATGGTGATGAGGATCATGTGAGAATGAGAACTCTGGTGAATGTGTTCACTGGGTGCCGGAGCAGTGTGCGTGACAGGCACTGATATTTAGCACTGCCCAAAAGAAATGTTATTTCTCTAAAATTGCTCTCATCTCATACCTCGGTTAATGTTATGAGATGTTCCATTCACACCAATGATGATAACAATACTGATAACTATAATTATAGTTATAATATTTTGGTTTCACTTTATTTTGATGGTCCCTTTAACACATTCTGTTGACTACAAGTAACATTGCACCTACATTTCTACTAACTCTCATTAGAGTGTTAGTAGTGTATTAGTAGACTGGTAGGGTTAGGGTTAGAATAAGTTGACATGTACTTGCAAAGTTACTTAGTAGAGTATCTGTTGGGAGACCATCACAATAAAGAGTTAGCAGATATGAAGCAGACAGTCTATTAATACTCTAATGAGAGTTTGTTGACATGTAGTTGCAACAGTACTTAGTGCCAACAGAATGTTCAAAAGGGACCATCAAAATAAAGTGTTACCAATATTTCTTCTAATGCTGCATTCCATTTGTACTTGTGTGTTGGAAATTCCAAGTTCCCTGTAGGAACATTTAACTGGAACTGGTTCTGACTCGGAATCACTGAGAAATCATGACACCTCCATCTTCAGAATGCAATATGGCTGCTCAGTGCATCAACAGCAGTAATATATTGTTTATTAGCACTTGCTTGTCTGTGTCTCAATAATCTCAGTGGTACACACAGTACTGACTTCTGAGGTAACTCGATGATAATAGCAAACTATTAAGATGAGAACAAAGAGGAGCAATATCTTTCGAATCACTTTCAGAATTATTTTTTTCTTTCAAGCTGATGAATGCCAAAACATTGACAGCCAATCAGAATCCACCTTACTTGAACATTTAAAGTGGCAGACAACAGAACTACAGTGCACATATACAGTTTAATAAACAAAATGCTACCATCCACTGAAATGGAGGCTATATGCAGTAGTTATCATTCTTAGTGTGAGCTTTACTTCTAATACTTTATAAAAGAGAAATATAAATAAATTTTAAAAAATTTGACATACAATAAGAGTTTGGACCCATAAAATGTGCATGGATAACATAGATCATGTATGTTAATATATATTAATGTATATATTGCATATATATTAAGAATTTGATTAGAAATGTCTGAGTTTCTTGATTTTTGGCTAACCTGAGCACTGTTTGAGACACTGTTAAGATCAGGGGTGTCCAAACCTGGTCCTATAGGGCCACTGTCCTGCAAAGTTTAGCTCCAACTTGCCTCAACACACCTGCCTGGAAGTTTCTAGTATGCCTAGTAAGACCTTGGTTAGCTAGTTTCGGTGTTTAATTGGGGTTTGGAGCTAAACTGTACAGGGCAATGGCCCTCCAGGAGTAGGTTAGACACCCCTGGTTTAGATCTTTTCTGAAACAGTAGAGAAAACTTCTAAAATAAGCAAAATTGACCATTTGCTCTCTCATCTCTTCAATGTCTAAGAAACAATTGAGATATT
Source organism: Tor tambroides (assembly GCA_021397915.2). Classification (NCBI taxonomy): domain Eukaryota; kingdom Metazoa; phylum Chordata; class Actinopteri; order Cypriniformes; family Cyprinidae; genus Tor; species Tor tambroides. The sequence goes on along the minus strand of JAFVLL020014963.1, from coordinate 65,131 downwards.
AAAGTGATCTCATTTGTGATTTAAATTAGTTTGAAGCAGCAAAGTGAAAACATCTTTAATGCTAAAAGCATCATCTGAAAATGTCAGAAACTTCGAGGTTATCTATTTCAGAAAAAAAAAAAAAATGTTAACAAAATGTTATTTTATATTATGTAGTTAAATGATGTGCTCCAGTGCACCCTTCTCCCATGTTACACATCTAAACTATTATTCAAACCTTTTAGTTGTCATGGAGCCTTTGACAATGACCAATAAAGTCATATTATATCTAATCCTCCCTATTCACAGAACATTCTATTAAGATGCGCATATTAAAGCCATTAAGTAATAACGTGTCATTTCTCTGCCAGAAATTATATTTTTCTTTGTATAACTTCACAGTTATCTCTTACAAATGATGTGCCCTTGACAATCTAAAGCTCAGTTTATTCATCTATCATTAACTCTCCATCTGTTTCAAAATCAAATAATCTTGTTTACTAGGATATCTCCCATGAATTACTGTTGCCATGGACACAAACATCAGTTGTGATATTTATTTCACATCATATGCATTTGGAGACTCTCCGTTATCTGTAAAAGGTGTATTCACCATTCGTACTCCATCATTATGCTCTATTTATCATCAGCTCCATCAGTATGCCAAAAATATCACACCTCATTACTCAAAGAACAGCGACTCTCAACCATTTCCCATTTTTGGAAGTCTGAATGGAGAGTAAGGCAGTAGGTAGTGCAGGTCCCTGAAGATCTGAGGTGTCTCGTGTCATGTGACCCCTAGCAGGATACTTTATTGAACCTGCCTGTGCCCTGTGCATGCCTCCGAGCGGCCCTGGCAGGTACCTAGCAACATCAATTACAAAAGTTGCGCCTATGGCCTCTGCCATGTATTGCCATCACCGTGGGGTAATTGGTCCGGTACTGCTTCCAATTCTGTACAAGTCGAGCCTATTTTTCCAGTCAGTCAGCCTTGCTCTATGTTTAACAAGCTATTATACCCCCCAGCTCCGCCGCTGAGCCCAGGGACATTGCATGTACGTGGGAGGCGAGGTGTACTGAATCAAATGGAACTGAATCATGATCCTTGTTAAGATAGCGAAAAGATTCAGCTGTCAGTTTTATAGCTAACATGAGGTTACAAGTCATGACAAACTGAAGTCTTGCAGACGTGTCATTGTGAATTTCCTGGCTGATTCCTAACTTTTTTTTTTTATTTTATTTTGGCTGTGTTTTTCCTCTCCTGTAATTTCAAATGCCATGATAAATTAAAATGATTTCATCTTCTGGGGTTTGCCCCTCCCTTTCCCTTTCCTAACCTATATTCGCAACAGTCTGTCCATGGCAAGGTCTTTTAAAGCCGTTAAAATTTCACTGAGCCCAGCTGGACCGTGGGGGCACGGAGTTAAGAATTGGGATGCACTCCAGTTCCAGCATTTTAGCACAATGGCCAATAATGCCTGCTGAAATAAAAAGTCTATGCTTGTTTGCTGTGTTTAGCTGGTTTAAGATAGTCTAGATCAGGCTTTCTCAACCCTGGTCCTCGAGGGCCACTGTCCTGCAAATTTTAGCTCCAACCCTAATCAAACACACCTGAACCAGCTAATTAAGCTGTTCAGGATTACTAGTAAGCTACAGGCAGGTGAGTTTGATCAAGGTTTTGAGCAAAACTCTGCAGGACAGTGGCCCTCCAGGACCAGGGTTGAGAACCCCTGGTCTAGATGCTCTCACAGTCTGGTTATGCTCTAATCACCCAGGGGTGCGTTTCCCAAAAGCATCAATAGCTAACTGTGGTCGTTAGTTCCATTGAACTCTATTGGTAATGACAGAACTTGCGACCATAGTTGTTTTTGGGAAACGTACCCCAGGTTAGGCTCATTTAAGTTCATCTGCTACGCATACTCATGATGCTCATGGTGTTTTCGGTGTCTGCCCTTTTTTTCACTTGAGAGAAGCAAATACATAAATACACACTGAAACTCAAACATCTTCATGACAAAAAGTTCAAATTCACTTCAAGAATTTATGACAGTAAGTTCTGTTGGGTAGCACCTTATTTGACAAAAAATAAAAATAAAATTGCAATGTTTTGTTGTAAATTAATTGTTATATTTTCAGGTGATTGCATTTTTAAAAATTGGTTAAATTGTTAAAGTTTTAGGAATTAATTTCATTATACAACATTTTGATGATGTATTAAATCATACACAATTTGGGGAAAAATTAAACTGATTTTATGCGGCCCTAAATTATGTGCAGTTTACTTGTACACAAACAAATTATGTTCACATTGATTCTAAAGGTCTGACAAACATGTGGAATGTATTTCCTTCCCCATTAATGGTATAAAATTAACAATGTGATAAATATTGATACTGAATGAAATAGAAAAAAAAAAAAATTGGGATAATGTTTTTGGCCATATCTCCCATATGTGAGGTATTATAATGTCATATATGAGAGATAAAAATTCATAATTATGAGAAAGGAAGTATATTTGTGAGATATAAAGTCAGAATAATGAGAAATTCAGTCTCAAGTTGTAATTAAGTCTCAAATGTCTCATATTTTCTCATATGGCTAGAAATTGCATTGTGATTATAAGATGTAAAGTCACATTGCATCATATATATTCACAATTACCCTTTAATTTCTGTGCTCTGAGAGGGGAAATAGGCTGCCATAGGAGAGCCAACTGACTCTACCCTTTGCGTTACAGCCTTGTTATCTCAGATATAAAACATGTTCACAATTGTTCATGAAGAATTGTATGTAAGAGGCTCTCAGGAGAAGCCCAAGAGCAGGAAATGAGGCAGTCTTCTGATAAACATGTCTTCTTTCAGCAGTATGAGGTCCTTATATCATTTATTCTATAGAGAGATTTGGACAGATATATAGGAATGTGGTGCTCATTAGTGGAAGTTCACACACTGAGACATAATTAATGGAATTTTCAGTTTGCACATTCACATGTGTGATGGAACGAAGACCACCTACTGATGTTGCCGACATTACCAATAACTTACAAGGCAACACATCATGAGGTATGAGGATGGTAACAGTATGGCTTATACGCTTTAGATGGGTTTTGATGTGTGTGTGAGGGAGTGTTGAAAAGTACATGAGACAGTACTTATTGCTTGAGTGGAAAACTGAGGTAAACTGTTGACCTCATGGTAATTTATAAGTTAAGTGATGTTTGTTGCAATAACCCAAAATACCCCATCACAGATGTCCTTCTAGGTTTTATGACTTCTGTTATGGAAATGAACCTCCTAGCATATGGTCTTTTAAAGATAAATATTTCCCATAAGTCAAAGGCAAAAACAAATCTATTCTAGCATATGTTTCAGATGGGTTGCTGATTCCAGGAGCTAAACGCTTGACCTTGCCAGCTGGTTAAGGGATGACAGGCTCAGAGGTCCCTAGTGAGAAACATTTAGATGAATCAGAGGATTCACACTCAAGATCAAATGACCACAAAAAGAGCAATGGTGAAAGAGCAGAAGTTCTGACTCACAGGAACGACTCATGCCAGGTCAAGACTGATCTTCCAAAACTACTTAAACCTCACATGAAGCAATGTGTTTTGTATTTAATCCATTAGAACTGCAGAATACTACCAGTTGTTCTTCAAAGGATGAAATCTGGAATGAAATGTATAAGCAGAATTTTGACAGAATTTGTATTTCTATTGAATTTTGTTAAAGGAATCATCTCATTTTACTTTGTTAGACTGAAACAGAGTATCTATGTCAACGAAGGATGAAACCAGGTCGTTAAAGCAATCACACAAGAAAGAGTGTGTTATGGTTGTATATCAACATGGCTGATCGCCAGGTTATCATAATTTTTTTTTTTCACAACAGTTCAATGAAAAGATATGTGTAAATAAGTAAACCACAAATTTATGCCACAGATTCAGAATGTGCTAGTTCAAAATGTGTCCATGCCTCCACAACTACAGTACTTTGAAAACGTCATGGTAAATAGTAAAATGGCTTGGGCTATTTCTAAAAAGTTACTGAGGTAACAAGGAGGCAGCACGACTGTGATATTGCTTTGAGTTCAATAAACAAGTCAATATTGAGTAACTTACATTTTAGACACAATATTGCATGGTACTTTATTGGTTTTGTGAAAATAATTCCAAACACAGTCGCAGCTGAACAATTGCAACACAAAGTAGCATTTAATTCCTGAATTATTCCCAGTTTTTGAACAAAATTAATGATTCAATCACTCATTTAAAACACACACTGCGTTCTATTCTGAAGGGCTTGTCACTACACACTAAGCCCTTTGAAGGGTTTATCCTTCAGAGTGAGAGCTTTGAAGGGATAAAGGTTCCAGGGGACCAAAAATCTGTTCTTTGGGATGCACTTCTGCACCATCTTGCCAAGCCTAATAAAGGGATAGTTCACCCAAAAATGAAAATTCTATCACTAATTACTCACCCTCATGTCATTCCAAACCGGTAAGACCTTTGTTCATCTTCACAACACAAACTAAGATATTTTTGATGAAATTCGAGAGCTTTCTGACCCTGCAGAGACAGCAGTGCAACTACCACATTTAATGCCCAGAAACATAGTAAGGACATCGTATTTCCTGCATTTGGCCCAAATGTTCACGCAGTGTGAAGATTTTACAACATTTTACAAAATACAAAAACTCATCTCTGCACCAACCAAATGTGCAACACTTTGTTTTACAACCAAATTATATGTTTTATCTAATTATTTATTATTTTCTTGACATCTCACAATTTCGGTCCACTTGAGTTCATTAATATGATGAATGATGGGAAATGCTTATCCTGAAATACTCAGAAGTGGGCTTTAGTCTAATTTTTAAGACCTTGTACAGTCTTGCATGCTTAATTCCTGTCATGCACATGCTCTTAAACGCATATGAAAGGAAGTAAAGACATGCAACAGTTCTTCTGTGGCTTTATAGGTAATATTTTCATTTACACAATTTTGTAAAATCAGACAATATTGTGTCTATACCACAATATTTACTTCTTATTATTGAATTTTACAATCAAGTAAATGTACATACTGTCTACCTCTGCTAAAAACTACATTTGTGTTCCAGAGTAGAAAGTCATACAGGTTTCGAAAGGCATCAGGATGAATAAGTGATAATTAGCAGGATAATTTAAAATAGATAATATTTAGTGCTTTAGCATAGCAGGAGATTGAGGGTAGTGGCTGAAGTTGAGATGAACTGGCTTCCAACCCACCTGGCAGGCCAATGTGTCACTGGGGCAATACAGAACCCTGGGAGGAGAGAGAGGAAAACTTTTCATTTTAATTAGTTCCTGCTGCTGTCTAGAAACAGGCGTGGAGGTCAGTTGTAATTGGTTTGTTTTTATATTGAGATGTTCAGGCCAGAATGATTGGATGTGGGTGATTTTTGGAAGCTGCCCACTTTCTCAACCCCACATCTATCTCCCTCCTTCTGTTGCCTGTCTCAATCTGGCTTTACCACAGATACTGGAAAAAGCTGTGGATCCTGGCGAGCTCTGGGGCTTGGCATGGGGAGAAAAGCCATTGCATGGCCCATTCCACCTAGAGATTTGCCAAGCACATAGTCAGTCTTTCTCTCTCACAGACGCAGGGCAGAAAGGATGTCTGTGACAATATGTGGAGGAATTTATATCATGCAGAACGATTAAACCTGAGGGCTCGTAAAGTATGTGTGGGTGCCAGGCAAGCAGTTTCTCAAAGTGTCCAACTAATACTAATAGACACCCAACAATAGCGGAAGTGAAGAGGCAAAAGTGTGATTACTGATTGCCAGCCATGCATAGATTATGTGCTTGCAGAATAAATCAGAAAGGTTTACAGTCTTTGAATGCCCGTCATTCATGTAATTCTATTCTATACCTCTGTTCCATTGTGTTTATTGCTTAATATCTGCCTACTTTTCTAGTTGTTGTTTTTTTTCTAGTCTACCAGTTATAGTTTTGTTAACAGTTACAGTTTAGGAGGCAATTCTCACGATTAACTAGTTGCTTATTAGCATGCATATTACTAGCATATTGGCTGTTTATTCTGCATGACCATATTTTAGATCCCTTGATACTACTACCCCATACCTTACATACATAAACTTGATGAATAGAATATTCAAAAGATTAGCTTTTGTTTCAAATATAATTTTTTAAAAATTTCTTGACTGTGTCTTTTGATTAATTTAACGTGTCCTTGCTGAAAAAAAGATTCTTCAAGAAATTAAAGTGACGTGACCCATACTCGGAATTAGTGCTCTGCATTTAACCCATCCAAAGTGCACACACACAGCAGTGAACACACACACACCCGGAGCAGTGGGCAGCCTTTTTTTTTTTTTTTTTTTTTTTTTTTTTTTTTTTTGCCTTTTTTTTTTTTTTTTTTTTTTTTTTTGCTGCAGCATCTGGGGAGAAGTTGGGGGTTCAATGCTTTGCTCAAGGGCACCTCAGTCATGGTTTTGAGAGAGTGCTGGTTATTCACTCCCCCCACCTACAATCCCTGCCAGACCTGAGACTCAAACCCGCAACCTTTGAGTTACAAGTCTGACTCTCTAACCATTAGGCCACGACTTCCCCATAATTAGCACACTACACTTGTTGCATTGTATGTTATTTTCCTGTGCAGCCAATGAGGACAGCTCAATAGAAAGATGTTGCCTGACATTATTTGGCTGTAATATGGCATTACATTCGATACAGACTACAACTTCACATTCACAACTCGGGTAAAATATGATTTCTTTTGCCGTTGTGCTGAAGATTCAGCAGGGGGGAGCACCCCAGATAGCATCAACAAAGAATCAATATCTCTTTGTTATCTGATAAAGCATCATATATGTTTCCACATTCCTCATTGTGACTTCTCAAGAGCCAGATTTGATGTATGTCATTTGGACAAACACTGTTACCCTTTACCATTTTGTCTGTCTAATACTGAGTTGTCAGTAGAATCTTGACTATTCTTAGCTTAGTTGTGTTAGTATTCCTCTACATTTCATAATCTATTCTAGCCTGTATTCCATGTTTTCTGTGTGATAAAGAATCTTGCAGTATTAATAGTGATCATTTACTTTTAACTTTGTCTGGTCTCAAATCCAAACCAGTATGAAATGCACTGCATAGGTCAAGTAGAATCAAAATGGTTGTTCAACAAAAGCTAACCATTTGTTGCAAGCAGCTTCCTGAAATAAAATGAGCTGTTTATGCAGTGATTGTGGTGCCCGCCTTAGTAAAATAAACTAACTGTTAGATTTAGATTTACAGAGCTTCAAAAAAGTGATCAAAAAAGTAGACATAGGCATACTATTGAGAGATATAGAGAGACAACTGATATTTATTTTTGCATTTATTGGTTGCACTTTCTTTTACAGTATGTGTACTTACATGTACTTACACTGTACCTACCTAAGAAAGTACTGGTAATATAAGGTAACTACATGGGGTAGGGTTAGGTTTAGGTGTAGGTTCAGGCTAAGAACCTAGTTTTTACCTAGTTATTGTAATTACTATAATAAGAAGATAGTATGTAAGAGTATGTAGTATGTACATAGTATATAACATAGTATTGTAAGTAGTCTGCTATACTGTTATAAATGTCCTCCATTAATTTACATTACAATCATATCTTTTGGCCATATAAATATCAGCAACTGCACAAAATTGCATATTTTTGCCCGGTTTGAGACTCCTCGCGCATGCACTCCATATTCCATATCATACATACATAAGCCATAAAACCCTGATGTATCAAATATGACACTCCACCAATAAAAAAAAAAAAGATATTTGAAACACCTTCAAAAGGTACACAGAAATTCTCCATTGGGTTCTGCCAGAGTGGCAGACTGAAGAACATCGAATGGTGCCTCAAGTATCTTTTCATTTTACAGTGAAATACATTTCTAACTATAGGAGGAAAGGTGATATGGGGTAAAGAAGACAAGCGGTTGTACAATGGATAAAAACCTGCAGTGTTTTCTCATTGGGGTAGTGTTGAAGGGACTCAGGAGTGCTGGTTGTGGTGGAACAGTGGAAGAGAAGGTGGGCATTGAGTTGTGTCAAGGTTGAGAGACGAAGTACCAGTGATGTTACCCACTTTCTGAAGTAGTATTAAAGTGAATTATGATGGCAGAAGAGGACGAGAAATACGTAGACTGTGCGGGTGGAGATGTCAGTGTAGGTTTTGGAATAGAAGACTGTCTTGGCTGATCTGATGTCAGAGGAAAATGTGGAGAGGATGACTTGGTATATACTACGGTTGTCAGTAGATTTAGCTCTCTCCCATTTTACTATTTGCGACTTCATGCTTGAAACACAGTCATACATCTGCCAAAGCATTGGATGCAGATGGAGGTGAGGAGGAAACATTTGGTGCAGAGAGAGAGGGAAAAAAGAGCAAAAAACGAAACGGCTGAATGAGCATTACACATTCTTCCCTAAACTTCTAAAACACTTGCAAATCCCTGAGCTCAAATGATTGCACATTCTCTCTCTTTCCACCACAGTATTACTTTACATAAATTACTCAGGCAATAACTGTAGAGTTCAGCGTGTTCTTCTGTTTTGCTTTCTACACTCTAGTGTGTAAGAGGTGTTGGGGAGCTCTTCTCCACTATGTTATAGAAGTGACTGTTACATTACAGGAGATCATCAATCATGTACAGCTTGCTGTAGGACATTGTTTTGTTGTTTCAGTAGCTACACTTAGAGATATTATTTTCCAGCAGAATAGAGTGCATAATAAGTTAGAGAGCTACATAGTCATTTGCATGTGAAATATTAGCATCCTTAAATTAAATTAAATTAAATTAAATTAAATTAAATTACATTACATTTTAAAGTATGTGAACTCTTGAATTGGTCATAAAATATGATTTGATCTTCATTTGATCTTCAACAAATACTGTCTGACTAAACAACTTATATACAAATATTTTTTTTTAATTGACAACACCATGTATTAATTCACAGTGCAGAGTGGAAAAAGTATGTGAACCCTCGGAACTGATTGACGCTCTTTTGGCAGCAATAAGCTCCATCAAACATTTCCTATAACTGTGAATCAGACCTGCACAACTGTCAGAAAGAATTTTCTACCAATACTGTTTACAAAACTTTTTCTGTTGAAGCCATTCTTTTGTTTATTTACTCCTGCGCTTGTTGTTGCATCATCTTCTACATCTACTTCTGTTGAGCTTCGATTAGTAAACAGATGGTCTCACATTATCCTGCAAAATGTCTTGATAAACTTGGGAAATATTTTTTCAGTCAATTATATACTGTAGAACAGGGGTGGTCAGACTCGACCCTTCCAGGTCACTTTCCTTCAGAGTACAGCTCCAACCCTAATCAAACACACCTGAACCAGCTAATCATTGTCTTCAAGACTACAGACAGGTAAGTTTTATCAGGGTTGGATCAAATCTCTACAGGAAAGTGGTCTGGAAGGGCCAAGTTTGCCCATCACTGCTGTAGAAAGCTGTCTAGGTCCCCAAAAAAGAATTGAGGCTGAACCATGAAGATCCCTCTACCATACATTATGGTTGGGATGAGATTTTTTTGCTGTGTGATTTTTTTTTAATTATTATTATAATCATTATTATTATTATTGTTGGATTCACGTACTTTTTTTCTGCATTAAATGTTTACATGGTGTGGTAAGACAATCGTATGGCAAGGAGAAATCCAGGACAATCCACATTCTTTGTCCTGTAACTAGCATATTATAACCTGTAACACAGTATATATATTGTAATTAAACCTAGAAATAAAATCTAAACATTTGTTGCAAGCAGTTCCCTGAACTGAAATAAGCTGTTTATGCAGTGATTGTGGTGACCACCATAGTAAAATATACTGTTACTAAATCAAACGAACTGTTAGATTTATGATTTTAACTCAGCCTTAAAGGTCTTGCTTTTTTGTACTATTCAAGAAAGGTCAATATTCATGCTCAACACCTCGTTTCTTTGTACACAGATGTGTATCTGACTAAATATAATGCATTGCTTTAGTCATTCGAATATCATCTATAGTGACAGCCAACGACTGAGAAATCTTTGAAGTAATATTGTTTGAAGAAGCATTGTGGCCTTTGCAAACAGAGAGTATAATCTGATTTACCTGACAGTTACAGTAGAATATTGAGAATCAAAATGAGGATTTTTATGTTATGTTATGGCTGTTCAGACAGAAATGCTAGCGTTTACTCTCTGCCCTCGTTTCATTGCACACACATTATATTCTCACATCTGCATAGAGTGACAAAACATGCCCATTCAAATAAGGTGCAATGGACTGCATCTCAAACGGTTCTTCTTCCCGCCTTCAGCTTGTCAAATGACAATGTCCCAGATGGCTTAGAACTAGCAGACCAAAACTAGTCTAGCAAGAATTAATTTCATCATCCACTTGTTTTAGAATAGTGTCAGGCCACGGGCCATGGTTATGTCTTTGCACTTCTTGCTGAATTATCCTGCTGTCTGTAGTCTGATGTAATACTGAACTTTGCAGGGTTTTGTTTATATACCTCAATAATCCTCAGAAGTTTGTAGTAAACAAAGAGCTAAATCCAAGGGCTTATAATAGTTACTCGATTAGCTTGGTCCCAAAATAATGAGTATAAAACATAAGTGGACAATATTACATGACATCAACATTAAAAGTAGGTGCATTCCCTGTTGAAAAAAAGGAGCATATGCTGGCTAGTTATGTTTTGAAGCATGGCAGCTTGTTGGAGCAGGTTTAAGCTTGTCTATAGTTGGTCCTGAGCTGGTGCTGAGCAGGAGCTAGTTAGTTAGGACCAGCTCTTAACCACCTTATAACCAGCTCAAAACAGCTGCCATGCTTCAAAACATACCTAACCAATGCTGGGGGGTTTTTTCAACAGGGTTCTTACCAAAGCTTATTTTACTACACTGCAGGTGTAGATAGCCAAGGATGCATAAAGCTAGGCTTCAGTCGCCCAAGTGCAAGCTTCTTAGAACTACATTTACAATAAGACCTCAAAGGAAAAGTAATGTTATCAGGTATATAGATTTTTGTGAGTATGTGACTGACTGGAGTAATCGAAAGTCTTTGTTTGAAGTTTATTTTGATGTGTTACTTTGTTCCCACTATGCACAGGACATAAAGCACCATATACACCATCACAGGCTCCCGCACTTCAAAATAAAAGTCTCACTGGTTACTTTCCAGCGGTACTGTATCTCCCACTCTGTGATGTATCCTTTCCTCACAGCAATCTCACCTGAGAGTGCAATAGATCAGCCTGATCTCATGAATTTTTTATCCTCAGAACTGGACATCACTTCTCACCCACCACTCTACCCAGTCAACACAGTCTGTCGGACCTCTAAAAGAGTCTTTAGTGAAAGGCCAGCAAGAGTGTAAATCTCTACACCACCCTATTAATAATTCACTGCATTTTCAGAGATGTGTCATCATATCAGCGCAAGCGAAGCTGTAATGTGACCGGCATGGGTGGTTTTTGTAGTTTTTCGAACATGTACCGCTAAAGTGACGCCTATACCGACAAGGAGAGGTGCCTACAGCACCTACTTTAGGCGTGAAGGGTTATTTGATCCTGTTTCTATTGTACTGGCCCTAAAGCGGCCAGAGAGGATCCAGGCAATATCTCTCAGGTTAATGGGGGGTGACTCTCAACGTGATGCTAGCGGAGAGAGGATTGAAAGATGCAGTTTCATTTCTCTCTTATCGCCTCATTTACCTCTCTGTGACTCATCTGATTTTACCAGACGGCCAGAGGGCTTTCAGAGTGTATTTAAAACAAACACAGTTCATCGCTAAGCCTGCTACCCACCAGATGGGATCTTTAAAGCCAGGAAGAAGCAGAGAATGGTTGGAGACGCTTGTTTTCCACTGTAGATGACACACTTCTTTCATGGGCAAAAATAATTGTCATAACCAGTATTCTTTATCTTTTGCTCTAGTCAAAACAAGACAAAAATAACTTTTGAAGTAAATCAATAATGTTTTTTTTTTTTAAAAAAATAGTTCACTCAAAAAAGAAAATTTGCTGAAAGATGTAGGTGAGTTTGTTTCTTCATCAGAACAGATTTAAAGAAAATTTGCATTACAGCACTTTCTCACCAATGGATCCTCTTCAGTGAATGGGTGCCGTCAGAATGAGAGTCCAAACAGCTGATAAAAACATCAAAATAATCCACAAGTAATTCATATGACTCCAGTCCAGTAATAAACAAATTCTTCATTACAACATGCAAAACTTCAAATTGTTTTCTTCATTGAAAATGTTGTCTCGTCTGAATCAGGAAGCAAATATGCACCGATCAAGCATTGTTTACAAGCAAAAACAGTGCAAAACCATTTTAAACGAATATGTTTTAATGTGAGAGGACAACAGGGGATGGACTTTTTTACTAGATGATGCATTATTATGGATTATGGATGTTAATTGATGGACTGGAGTTCTGTGGATTACTCGTGGATTATTGTGATGGTTTTTATTAGCTGTTTTAACTCTCATTCTGATGGCACCCATTCACTGGTGAGCAATGACCTAATGCTAAATTTCTCCAAGACTATTCCAATGAAGAAACAAACTCATCTTGGATGGCCTGAGGGTATAAATTTGCAGCAAATTTTCTTTTTTTCATTTTCATCCTGTAAGAAAAAACTTTACATTTTGTAAAAACTTTAGGTTAACCTTGTTTTGTATATGAAAAAGAAAACAATAATAAATAATAAAATGAAAATAAAAAAACATAATGTTATGCAATTATAAATGTGGCTTGTTTAATTGCTATGAGATATTTAAAAGGTTTTAATTTGCAGTAAAAATTATAATATAGGCATTCTGATTATTTTTATGTAAACATATGCAAATTTTACTTTTATTTGCCAGCTATGAAATTGTCTTTTTGCATAACGTTTGTATGTGTGTTTACATCTGTATTTTAATTCCATCAGTTCTTTTGTAGCTATTTAATTAAGCTGATAACCTTCACACGCTTTATATTAACATGACAGATCGTGATGCTGGGTGATGAAAACAGATTTGGCGGTCTTTGAGGTGTCTTAGTGGGTGGCTACAGAATAGGACTTTCCTGTTTAACTGAGAAGCAAAGCTGGCTGCAATGACAGCCACCAGGAAGCTCTTTTTAATTGGATCGCACCAAGCCTCTTAAGGATGCTCCATGACTGAAGCACTATGCCAACCTACTTTCCTGAAAGCAAAATAGGCAGACCGCAGCCCTTTGATACACTCTTTCTTTGAACGGTACTGAAATTCATCCCACCACTTCAGATCTTCTAGGACAGTGTTTCCCAGCCTCCCAGTTTTTTTTGTTGTTGTTGTTATGTAGCCTCACAGTCCCAGTAAGGACCCCTTCGTTGATACTAAATCAGAAATTTGTATTTTTAACGCTTTTATTATACTGGATATCATTTAATATGATCATTAATTTGATTGAGACATTATATATTGTATTGTAGAAATTTGTGCCTATAGCCTAGTGGTTAGCACACTGACATAGTGCAACTGCGTTTCCGGCTGACCTGGGTTTGTATCTTGACCCAGGGACCTTTGGTGTTCCCACTCCCCTCTCTCCACCCAACACTTTCCTGTCAATCTCCACTGTCCTGTCATCTAAAAAGCATGAAAATGCCAAAAAAAAAAAAAAGGAAATGAGAGGAAAGAGTGTTAAAGTTTAAGTTTTATATCATATTAAATAAATATAACACACACCCACACACATATACATACATACATATATAACTGTAATCTTGATCTGAAGGATCATTTGATGCTGAAGAGTAACGGCTACTGAAAATTCAGCTTTCCCATAACAGGAATAAATTCTGTTTGACAATGTATTAAATTAGAAAACAGTTATTTTAAATTGTAATAATATTTCAGAATAATTCTGTTTTTATAGTATTTTTGATCAAATAAATGCAGCCTAGGTGACCATAAGAGATTTCTTTAAAAACAAAAACAAAATCTTCAAATGTGAAAAAGTCAATATAAATAGTTTTGAATGGTTTTAATATTTTAAAAGGCCTCAATTTAAAAGTATTTCTTTTTTGTTGACTTTTCTAGAGTAACATCATTTACCAGACTCCCCTGAGCATCAGGTGTGAACACTTGTAAAAGGATAGAGAACATCTAAAAGAAGGGTCATGTGAATCTTCATCTGGGTCATTTGGACCCGAAGCAGAACTTCTCACATTTCCATATTCATGATTTTCTTCCTATTGATGTCTGTACCTCAGCCACAGAAAGCAGACTCAGTGCAGATGCAAATAAGTTACAGACGACACCCACTCCCAGCCACTCACTCTATTTCTGCGGTTCCTGGAAGAACCTGGTGAGCGAAGGCAGTGTGTGTCAGCTGAGTGTTTGTGGGGGTGTGGACAGGCGAGCCCGGAGCCGTCATCCTCATCCTCGAGCTCCTGTAAGACAGCCATGCAAAACAACAACAAGAGATCAGCAGCTAATCCTCTTCCTTACGTCGCTCAGTGCGGCTCCCGCCCAGTCGCATATTCAGATCGGCTCTCCCACCTTTCCTCAGCTTGTCTTCGGGGAGTGCGGATGATAGGCCTGTCTTTATTTAGCTTCTTTACCCAGTGATGGCTCAGATCTGCCGACTCTGAGGTGAGCTCTCAGCACACAGGTTTTCCCATGAGAACGAGGGCATCTGACAAGCTTCAGTCAATGCAGTGAGCCTCCACCTCTCTCATCATTTATGTAATGCTAGTTTTGGTGTGCTGATGGCGGTGCTTATATAATGGCTCTCCTTCTTTCATTCAACTGACCCTCCATTAACCTGCATGGGGTTGTATTGTTTGAGGGAACGTGGTTATTTCCTGAAAATATAATTAAATTTATAGTGTTGCTATTAATGTCAGCAGAGGCCTTTATTGGAGGCTAACACACTCTCAGTTTCACGAGCTTATCTTATTATGGGCCATAAATGCTCCCGGAGGTGCTGCTTTGGGTCAATACAAGCAAGAGGATCAATGATGCAATGCACAGTTAGTCAAAAATACTTATCTGTGATGAGCATGTTTTTAATTTCTGAATTAAAAAAATATTGTGTTATTATTGGGGGGCATAAAATAAACATCAGAGTGATACAATAACTTAATATCATAATGAAGAAAAAAAATAAATTCTTTAAAAAAAAAGAAAAGAAAGGGAATATGTTGTTTAACATAATTTATTATTATTCTGTTCTTGGTTTATTAATATTTATTATTTGTGTGTCAGATCAGTCATGTGGTCCAACCAATATGCAAAATAAAATAAATAAATATTTAAAAAAATATATATAAATAAAAATGATCATAGAGGAAATTATATCATATAGAAGATCCCTACAGACCCTCATGACTACATGTCAAGATCAATAACTCGTTTAAAATAATTGATCATTTCTGACGATTCAAGTTGCATAAGGTCATGTATTGAGACTCTCCAAAAAAAATTACTTATTTTAATAATAATGAAATAATAGTTTCTGATTAATGATATTTGTTTAAAAAAAAATACTTTATTTATTCATTCATTTTTTCATTCATACAAAGAGTACTTTTTAAAGAACTTGGCACATGTGTTTTAAACCAGGGCCCACTTGGGGGCCTCACCAAACGTCCAAGGGGGGCTTAAGATGACTAAAAAGTATTTAAATTATGTTATTATTAATATATTAAAATAATTAACCTCTAATATAAATTATAATTATATGAAAAAAATATTTATTATTATATAAAATATAATTATATACAACATAAATCAAGATTAAAAATTAATTTCTAAATAAAAAAGTTTAATAAAAAAAAAAAGTTGATTAATTGATGAACATAATTGAAGAACGCACCGTTCTTGAAACTTATGAAGTCACATTTAATATCAATTTCTGTTAACAACAAAACATTTGAAAACAAGCAGTTTTGTCGTAATATTGGAATAACTTATATCAGGGAGCCTTTTGAATATTATGTTGGACAACATGGTTCCTTTAGAGTCAAAAGGTTAAGAAGCCACTGTTTTGAAATTATAGTTTTATGAAAGTTTTTTTTATTATTATTTGTTTATTTATTTTTAATGTGGACACTCTTATTTATCATTGTCCCAAAATTGAGAGAAAAAAAAAAAAAATGCCACAGGTCCACACAGAGCTCATGGCACAGTCAGTTCAGATGTACAGTATGTGGAAGGAATGCTGGGAATAGTGCACTATTCCATTTATAAGTTGATGTACATATACTGTAGCATCCAATACTGCCCAGCGGTATGAAATAGAGATGCAACAAGCTTATAATCTGTGTTATTATGCCGCCGATGCCCAAAGAGGAGGGCTAGATGACTTGAAGCTGGTAACCCTACACTGATGGGACACTGATGACAAATCTCTTTCTTTGGGGGCTTGGCAACCACAGCCCATAAATCAGCGAAAGGGTCACCTTGCCAGAGTTTCATTGTCCTGTCACACCCTTTTCTATGTAAAATAAGAACTTTGCTCAAGTCATAATCATGCTTATACCATGTGCATTATTCTATTAATATGACATTCCAGTATTTTTTTTTTTTAAGGAATTTCTGTAATTGTTGTTTATGGAGTGAAACTGATATGACTTTATCTACAAGAATATTTTTCTACTGTGAAAGCGTTGCAGTGAATCGAAACGAAGTGTCATAAGAAGAATGTGGCACCAATTTTGAAAAGTAGGATAGAGAGGATTTCAGAAACTTAGGGCAGCAGGGGGAAAAACGGGTCATTATTGCTGGTTCCTAAGCAACCAGAAGCATGCTGGAATCTCAAACAATAGCCAGGCTCCATCCTCTGTTGGCATGTCACAACATTTGTCAAGAATAAATGCTGTAAAAGAGGAGAAATTCAGAAAGAGTTGACTTCAGCTGACACTGTGGTTTCGTATGCAAGGTTGATACGCCACACATTTTACGTAGACGCGATAATTAAAGGCATTTGCGTAACTCAGTGTTAATCAAACATTCATTAATAACTGGGTCATTGTTGGCTGAGAAAATCGAACAGCCTTGAGATTTAATCCAAGGTTCATTAATTCTCCCATAAACATACCACAAGAGGACAGTTGGATTGAAAACTTCACATTTATCATGGCAAACGTTATTTGGTTTTATGGGTTAATGTGTGACACATTGAAGAATTGCCCATTTAAGTAGTCACATGTAATCAAAATCTACTCATTCATTTATCATAATTAAGATGAAATCTGTGGGACTACATGCATAATTTTGGTTACTAGTCTATAAATACCTTCTTATTTTGGCACACCACATATTTCCATAAAAACATGAACTATCGTTCTGATTTTCCATTCAGCTGTGTATATACCAACATGCACTCCTACATTAAGTACTATGACAATGAATTTATATTTTAGGTTACAATGAAGTTCAATTTATTGAATTTTTATTCATATGTTTGGGGTCAGTAAGATTTTTTAATTATTTTTTTTAAAAAAAAACTCTCCTATACTTATCAATGCTGTATTTATTTGATCAAAAATTACAATAAAAACAGTAATATTGTGAAATATTATTACAATTTAAAATAACAGCTTTTCTAAAGCCGAATTTTCAGTCTTCAGTTCCTTCAGTGATCCTTCAGAAATCATTATATTACGCTAATTTGTTGATTAAGAAACATTTCCTGTTATCACCAATGTAGAAAAAAGTTGCGCTGCTTAATATGTTTGTGGAAATCATGATACTGTTTTTTGATTAATAGACAGATAATACCTTACTGACCTCAAAATATTTAATGGCAGTGTATATTTTTGCAAAATGCAAGCTTGCTTAATCCGCTTGAATCATTTTTGTTAAACAAAACTGGACAGAGGATTTGTAGTTCCAAGCATTCTTTGCATGAGATTTGATGGGGAGAATAAATGTTCAAATTCAGTGTCAATTTATGTGTTTGGTGTTATGTTGGGATGTAGAACAGTTTCTATAATGTTGGCTTACCATTTTGGCAAAGAGTGGAACTTTTGCTTCAGTAGACACTTTTATCTGGAGCAACATGCTTTGCACACAAGTTACACATTTTATCATTTGATGGGTTCCCTGGGAATCAGATCCATTGGCTTGGCGTTGTTTTTTGTAGCATAGCATAGGATTTTAAGCCTAATAAAACAATTCATTTGACACAAACAGCTAAGAAATGAAACAGGTTGGGGACACACATAAATCCAGGCACTTAAAAATAACTTTATTATGCTGTGAACAAATTATTTTCTGTCAAAAAACTGTTGAACTAAAAATGATTTTTACTTAATTGGATTAGTGTTGAACTGACATACACAATTAAATCAATTCACCCGTATTCAAACGACTTGAAAATGTTATTTGTGTTTGATCTTTAAGGTCACTTTTTATACTATCTGCATCATTTGCGTCTTTAAGTCTGGCATTGTGATAATTACTGGCAACGCCTCCATTAACATTTGTGTTCTCGAGAAATGAAAAAAATCGAAGTGTGTAAAGGCATCGACTGGTTGATTTGGAAATGGACCATCTGCGGGCCTGTGATAAGTCTCCCATGTGTGGCGGGGCCAGGCTTCTGTTCTCTTCTTTCTGTCTTGCAGATTGCAGATCAATGCAGTCACACTGGAGACCCCCTGACTTCACCCACAAAGAGATTTGGTTACCCGTTTACTTGTCTGGGAAACAAGACCCCCAGCATACCACGAAGACTCCTTTTCTTCTCTTGTCAGAGGGCCTCCATTCCATTTCCCAGCCTTTTGTTCTACATTTTTCCTCACATATTTGGTCTGGAGGCCCGAAATGTTACAATAGTCCCTAAATAGTTTGGCAAGGAGGAGAGAAAGAAGCCGAAAGAGAAATAAGACATTTGCCTCTCAAATGGAGAACGAGACGGGGTGTTGAGATTTTTCTATCAAGGATTCTTTGTTTCTCTAGCAACCATGGTTACATGGAAAGGTCAGAACTACGTGGCCGCTGCTTTGACTGCAGAGAAGAGCACACATTGTTTCACGTATAGTGTTTGCACCAGACCGTCGTGAAGGCCAGTGTGGGTGTGAGATAGTAACCTCACTGATGTGCTTTTTAATATTTAAACCAATCACTTGTTGGACACAAATGAACGTGCTTTCCAGCACCAAAACTTTTAAAGGAATAGTTCACCCAGAAATGAAAACTTGCTGATACTTTACTCACTCTCAGGCCATTCACGATGTAGATGATTTTGTTTCTTCATCTGAACAGATTTAGAGACATTTTGCATTATATCACTTTTGCATTATATCACACAACAGCTAATAAAAACATCACAATAATACACACCACTCCAGTCCATCAATTAATGTC
Source organism: Tor tambroides (assembly GCA_021397915.2). Lineage (NCBI taxonomy): Eukaryota > Metazoa > Chordata > Actinopteri > Cypriniformes > Cyprinidae > Tor > Tor tambroides. Next base: position 45,758 of record JAFVLL020014963.1, on the reverse strand, counting down.
TTGTGATGCAAAAAGGTGTGTGTTTGTAATAAACAAATTCACCATTATGGCATTTTAACTTTAAACCATTGCTTCTGGCTAAAATATGAGTCCTCTCTCCATAAAATTGCATTCTCCAGTGTCCTGAAGGCCAGTACATTTTCAGCCAAATTTCATTTTGGGGTGAACTATGTCTCTAAAGACTCCAGAAGGAGAATAGGGTAAAAAAAAAACTAATAGGTATCACAATACTTACTCAGTTGTATGATTACATTAAAAATTGCAAACATTTTTATAAGTTTCCTGAAATATTATGTTTAAATATACAAATACAGAATCTTGTTCACATTTTTTTTTTTTTTTTGTGATAGAGCTAGAAGTTAAAAGTCAACAGCCAAGGGGAAAAATACCTATTTACACCATTTTTTAGGAATAAAATGTTGTTTAAAATTAGGCATATGATGTATAACCAAAACCCTCAGTAAAAACCCCCAAAATATAGATAGGAATAAAACTGTAAAGTTTGGTTATGTACAGTAAGTGCTACTAAAGTAGAGATTCCTGACTCAGCGCATGAGTAAAAACTCCTTTTAAGAAATTTGAGACCTTTAAAAATGTATAATTGAAATCTACAGATGCAAATACATAAAGTGCAATAAAGGAAACACTTTAAAATATTTTTCAAACTAGTCTGGAACAACACTTTATGAAAAGCCCAAAATCTCAAAGTGACTAATGAATAAAACAATGTTTTTCTCCTCATCCATTGTCTTGCTATAAATCAAATAAAACGCACATTCCCCGATTTCTATGTGCCAGACTTATCTATCTGCTTCTGCTGGAGCAATTTGGCCCAGCAGACAGTGGTGTGAGAGTAAGGGGGAGTGTTCCCCAAGGCATGGTCAAATCAGCAACTGCACACAGGATGTGATCCTTGCTTTGCTTGCAGAGGGCATGGAGCAGGACACGAGGAGATGGAGGACATTAACAAAGCGTGAAATTAAAACCATCGTACAGCAGTAAGGCAGGTCCCACCTCTTGGGGACCTGCCTTGGACCGTGCTGGGGTAATAGAGCCTGCCCTATTACTGTAATGATCTGTGGAGAGAGGACGAGGGACATGGGATAGAGATCTGAAAGGGATACTAATCATATGCTCATACGGGTGAAAGCTGGACAAGCTCTGTAAGCCCCTAGTGAGCTGATGAGTATCATGGACAGGTAGAATCCGATTAGTGCTTGTGTCTGTGACGGTTTTTATTTCTCTATACATTTTCTCTGTCAGACCTCAACAATAAAGATATATACAGTATATTTTTTGTGCTGGCCAGCAGCTGTGAATTTACCCTGTCAGCATTTTCATTATAAATAGTAATAAGTAAATAGTTTTAGCAACATATAAGATATGCATTAAAAAATACATTTATATTTTTCTTTACTTTACAAAAGATAATTATAATAATATGTAAATGTAATTTCACTACACTAAAGGCATAGGCCTGTACTTACTGATATGGCTACTTGCCATGCAACTATGCAGAAACCTGCAATAAAAAAATAATAATAATAAAAAAAATGATATCATACAGATGCACACCCTCATGACTTTATGTCAAGGTTCAAGTCAAGTAAAATATCAGATAATTTAACCTTTTTATGACAAGGCACAGTTGTAAATGCCATGTGGTGCAACTCACCAAAAAAAAACTAATGTTAAATAATTTTATATTATATTTTTTATTATATTATAATAAAGATATATAAAGATTACATTAAATAATTTTATTTTAGATTATAAGTGTAGATATCATTACCTCTTTTACTTTAAACCAGCACTATTTTTAACAATACATCACAAAATGTTTAATGTTTAAGCTTAAAAAGAATTAAAAGACATTATCGAAGAATGTAAGATACAGTATTGCGACAACACACTGGATATAAACTCTCTCAAACTGACCCCGAGTCATCAGGCCACCCTTGCATTTCTGGTGCAACAGTACAAACAACAACCAATAATAATTCTTAACTTGATTTGGCAAAATCAATTTTCACTTTATGTGTATCTGAGGGTTCCAGGCAAAGTTAAATTTGACAAACAAGAAGCAATTATTGTCTGCTGGCCATCTCTGGAATGGTATTGACCTCAATTGTATTTCACTGTGGTGCTGGAAATTACAGACCTGACCACTTTACTTCACATTTTATTACTTTGCACTAAGCCTGTTTTGCATTTTCTGTCTTTTAAGATAATACGTCATTTTAAGTATGACTGTAATCCCCACCCAACCAGCAAAATCCAATTGATTGGATAACTAGAAGTCAGCAGTGTCCAGTGTTGTTTGTTGTTGGACCCCATTGACATTTATCCATATGATGGAGTTTTGTAGTATGTTGCAATTTTGTTGCAGTCCATCCAATGTTGTTCTCAAGCAGTGTGAGAACTGAACAAATTTCCATGTGTTTTGTGTTTGCAGTTGTGTGTGTGGTGGGACAGTGAGCGTGGAGCTGTAATAAAGGCTTGCTAATGACCCTGGTGTAAGGTCCAGCATCAGAACATCACAACAACAGAGCTGCTGTCAGCTTCTCTTTGCAAATGCTCACTCTCCCTTAATGGAACATCTGAGTCAATAAAAACAATCATCACACTCATTGCCACTGAAAGCCAGGAAATCATTTTAGCTACTCAAAGAAAGCAAGCCCACGGTGCATAATCTATTGCTTCAGAAATGAGCACTTCTCTTTGCTATTCTGGTCAAGTATGTGTTGAGGTTTGGTGTTAGATGCCTAATGCTATTTGTGGCTCTTTGGTTAAAAGATGTTCTGTACAGTTTGAATGTACTTTCATGATCTCTATCATTCACAGTGAAGATTTTCACCAAATTCTTTCCTCTCTAATGAACCTCGCGCAGCGTCCACTCAATAAACCGCCAACGTGGGCTTTCGTTTTGCCAGTGAGGGTCAATAGCTGGACGGGGTGTCTCCAAGTGCCTTCTCTTTTTCAAGACCTTAATGGAGCTCAGCCAAGACCCACAGAGCAGTCCCAGGGGTCGTTCCCAGATATCCGTAATGATACCCAATCTGGCCCCATTAGTGCTCTCTCCACCCATCAAAAACATGACTTCACGAATGCAGAATTAAAAATTAACCATCTCATATCCATTTGCTGATGGCTCCCACAAAAGAACATGAAAAAGCAGATTCCCTCAAGGCTTTCTGGAGAAGAAATGACTCCTGCAACCCTATATGTAGAGGAAAGTCTGACAGTGATAACAGGAACAGAACGGATGAAGTTACTTAAACAGACCCCAATGGTTCTGAACTAGGAGCTTGTGCAACAGCTGTCAAATAAAAGATTTAAGTAGCTACAGGCAAGACGAACTTTGCAATGTTAATTGTGCCAAATTAGGTTCTCATTATATACAATATACCATTACATACAGTATACTTGTTCCTTTATACATGCTATAATAAAGGGAAATGAAAATTCTGTCATTAATTACTCACCCTCATGTCGTTCCAAACCCGTAAGACCTTCGTTCATCTTCGGAACACAAATTAAGATATTTTTGATGAAATCTGAGATCTTTCTGACTCTGCATAGACAGCATTGGAGCTACCATTTTCAAGGCCCAGAAACACAGTAAAGACATTGCTAAAATAGTCCTTGTGACATCAGTAGTTCAACCTTAATTTTATGAAGCTACGAGAATACTTTTTGTGCGCAAAGAAAAAAAATAACAATTTTAATCGACAATGTTTTCTTTTGTATCAGAAAGAAGACTGATGCGGGTCAGAAAGCTCTCGGATTTCATCAAAAATATCTTAATTTGTGTTCCGAAGATAAACGAAGGTCTTACAGGTTTGGAACGAAATGAGGGTGAATAATTAATGACAGAATTTTCATTTTTAGGTGAACTATCCCTTTAAGAAATCAAAACAAATCAAAATGACAAATTTACCATATTTTTAATGATATGCCTTTTATATGCACTTGATTCCATTCTATTTTATTCTATTAAAAATCAGCCAATTAAAGATGATCCTCACCCACTCCACTGTCATCTCTCACTTGATAATCTGACTGACTTGCACCGCTGCCACACTCTGGAAGTCTTACATTCTTCTCCTTCTGACATCTTCTTCTCACATCAGTGCTGCTCATCTCACTATCGAAAATCCTAGCTTTGATTTTTCAATAACACACCATCAAAGTCACCATATTTTTCGATTTTTACCAGCACACCTCTCCACCCTGTGAAGTTCTATATCTCTCCATTTCAAATTTTCAAGTTATAAACTGTATATTTAAATATATAATTATATATAAAGTAATGTAATTATTATTCACTTGGTTCTTGACATGTTCTTCCTGTCACATTGCATTAAATGCTACAACAGCCAGCATAAACAAAAACCTACAGAAAATACTACATTCTCCCAGCACACTCTAAAATACTTAATTCTGACTGGTCAATCACAGCATTCTGCTGTCAAATATGATTTGTATGTTGTACGTTTTGTATATAACTGACTGTTGTTTACGGTTACTGATTTCTTACATGGTGTTGGGTTCTGATAGCATCTAAATGTACAATATTGGCAGGTGCGGCCAACACTTTGAGAGCCACTGGGTTAAGGGATCTAAAAATCAAATGATTTATCGATAAAATTATAAAAGTGCATCTATTCGAATATAAGTTACATATAAACAATGAGACCAGGCTGTTGTGCTAAATATTTGTAGATAATGTATGACTCTTATTATGGCCAGAAGCGATGGTTAAAAGTGCATCAAGACGTTACTTGATGGACTGGAATCGTGGATTATTGTGACGCTTTTATCAGCTGTTTGAACTCTCATTCTGACGGCACCCATTCACTGCAGACAATCTGTTGGTGAGCAAGTGATGTAAAGCAAAATTTCTTTAAATCTGTTCTGATGAAGAAACAAATTCATCTACATCTTGGATGGCCTGAGGGTGAGTAAATTTTTGGCATATTTTCAATTTTGGATGAACTATTCCCATATCAATCCTCAGTCTCTTTCTAAAATAATTTCACCTTAAATACATTTTCATATGCATTTATTTTGGTAAGCAGCCATGCAACAAGTGGGACAGAGTCAGCAGACTCAATGACTGAATCAGTACATAGTGACAACCTTCACATTCATAGTTGAAAACAAAAGCTAAAGAGAACATTTGCAGCAGAAAGCCTAAAAACATCAACTGCGAGTACTGTCATGGTCATAGTAACATAGTTTTCATTCTTAAAATGTCCCAAACTATTAGATAAAAGGATCCTCCATCATACGGACGGCTTTCTCATGGGAGCAAATCCCACTAGATAGAATTGATTAATATTTCACATTTCAAAATCACCAACAACAGTACATCTTAATCCTGAGGTGTGGCAGCCCTTACCTGTCAAGAGGATTCTGTTTTCCATTTCATAACCAGACTTTAAGCGAGCTTACAAGTTCAGCTACTGCCAGGGGATTTCTGAGAGGACACCAAAACACCCGTAGCTGGACCGGAGTGCTAAAACACAAATGCAGCTTTGTTATTTTGATACCATTATGCTATATGATAGATCTGGCCAGATATTTATGCTCAGATATGACGATGGCACTGTAAGATATGCTACCTGCAAATGACACACCACACAAATCCCTCCTTGAGACTTGACCTTGGTTGTATTTTATGCATTTTTCATGTCTAGCCAAGATAGTTACTCTGCAAAATTCAGCAGCCAACAAATAAGTGTTTCCTTCCAATTTCTATTTTACTGGGCATATTTTTGCACCCCATTTTCAACAAATAAACACTAAAACCCACTAAAATGACTCTGCCTTAAATTAAAAGAGCATGTAATGGATTCCTTTCAAAAGTGTGTCTGACTACTTTAATGTCAATCCATTATTCACTTTCTCTTGCCTCAGAATTTGGAACTGGACAAATGAGAACTGAGAAAAAAAGAGAGCAAAAGTGTAGAAAATTGTTTCTACTTCACTAATATCTGAGAGCAATGAATCTATCCGGCCAAAAATGACAAACGAATAGACTGCTGGACGTGATATGTTTCTTAAGTTCAAGTGGTTAAAGTTAATCATTCTTTTGAAAGGAAAATTATTCTGGCCACCTGTAATTATACTGGGATTCATTAAATATTTAATTTAAAGTTATATTATTTAAATTAATTTAATTATTGTTTTACTGAAATTATATAATATTCAAATAATTCGCCCATGGACAATGTCAGCTTTAATAATATGAGTGTGTTGTGTGTGTGTAAGGACTGGGCTGATGGATATAGCAATATAATACATTACAATTATTACATACTTTGATTACATGCATTTTATTTAGGTTAAATCTAATTGAATATCTGGATTGGTTTAGGTTAAACCCCACTAAATACCTGCGTCTCATAAAGCAACCACAATAATCTAAGCGGGGACTAATGGTCGAATGGTCACGAACGTTTCCGAAAATGCGCGCTAGCAACCTGTAAACCAGCCAGCCAGGCAGGCAGGGAGGCAGACAGCGTGATTGAGGGGACTGTAGGCAGGCAGACCAGCAGAGAGTCTCCGAGCGCTCTGGAGCAGAACTCCGTGAGACTCAAACTCTGGATTCACAACAATAGAAGCTTTTCCACTCTACCGTAGTTATAGAAACCAGTCTCAATAACGGGATTATAACAGCCGCGTGGCACATTAGTAAAGGAAGAGTCGTTACTCTGTGGAATCAAAGAATTTTCCAGTCGATTTTAAAAGTGGATTTGTACGTGGCCAACTGAACCGGGTGAAACGAGCAGTTGCCGTGCACGGAAAGAAATGCAAACCGCGGCGGAACGGAGAGACGGTGAGTTCAACGCGTTTCCTTCTTCGTTCGGTCTTGTTAATGACACTTGCTTTGCATAAAGCAGTACTTTGAAGGTGATTATTATTTGCATTAATGAGCAAGCCTCTCAGCCACGAGGTTTGGAGCGATCGCGAAATTCTAGTATTTCTTAGAGAAACTAACGGGTGAGTTGACGTCGGCTAAGCTAGTGTACTAGCTAACCGAGCGATTTAAAAACTTACAGATCTTTAGTTTAGGGTGCTTTACACACAAGAGCACTGTATACGAGTTCCTCTCCCAGAATAGCAAGTTATAAGCAAGTCTGATTATATTTTCTTGCTGTGACTCTCATTTTGGTGCCTCGTGGTCTAAGAGCAAGTGCAGGGCGCAGTGTAGTTCTGTCATGCAAATGAACTAATGATGACTTGAGAAGTTGAACTATTGACCACATGTATTCTAAAATATCTGGCGCGTATTTTTCTGGGGTAAAAGACAAACATACAGAATAAGTGTCGCGGGACATTGTTGTCACTAGGCTGGCCGTGAGAGAGCTCACTTCTCCAAAGATGCTTCATCTCATGTAAAATATGCCACATATTAGTGTTGTGCAATCGTGTCAATGTTTTGTTTACTTATGCATACATTTGAACTGATTCAGTCTGGTGTGATTATGAAAAAAAAAAAGCGTACAGAAATTAATTCCAAACACGTACATGGACAAGATTTAGTGCATTTTTTCAAGATGCCACCGTCTGTGGATGAGCGTGCATATTTTAAAACGCACACTCCCACATAGAGAGATTATTCAAACATATTGGTCTTTTTTGCAGTTTTCACCAAAACGTTGCCGTAGGCTGCCTTCAAAGACTATGTCTGCTGAGTTCAGTATTTCTAATCGCATTAAAATCAAACATCGCTACATCGCATAATGAGTTTATATGTTTCCAAATTGCAATATTTTACGGAACAGTTCAAACTAACACTTATATCCATACCGCTCTTTTAGAAAGTCTTATTTGACCTGTTTTTGGAGATATTTTGGTGGGGCTTCACAGAAATGTGTCAGTGAGATTTAAATGAGAAGTAAAGCTCGTGCGTGTTAAAACGCTAGTTCACCCCAAAATCAAAATCTATATTTACTCACGTTTATGTTGTTCGCATCTTTACGACTTTATTTTTTTCCTTGTACCACAAAAGGATATTTTCTGCAGAATGGCAGTCTTGTACCTTTCAATTTCACAGCATCTTATTTCCAGACGTTGTAAATGGTGACTGAGGCTGTCAGTCTCTTACATTATGCCTAACAGCTTCTGTTGTAAAAGAAAGGAAGACATGTAGGTTTAAAACAACATGAGAGTGAATAAATGATGACAGACTTTTAATTTGTGAGTGAACTGTCCCTTTAACATCGCTCATGCAGCAGAACAATACCACTCTTGTTATGCTATAGACATTATGCATTATTTGTTACGCTGGTTTTGTTGCCCTTTTCCAGGTCCTTCCACACAGCAATTCTGTACGTCAGGAGTTATTTTAAGAAGGGAGCCTATAATATACATGACCATACGTGAACACTGCGGGCAAGGCTTTCAACAGTCCAGAGTTTTTATTGATTAAAAACAAACAAACAAACATATATGAGGAACTTCAGAGTGCTCATGAAGCTTGTCAGCAATATCAAATGATCTGGAAGAGCTCAAGAACAAGTTTCGTGCAATTGCATCAGAAGTCTGGAAAGATCTGGCCAAAGACAACATTGTTTTCTTGATCCTGTGCAGTCTTCCGGTACTACTGTTCGTTAGGTCTGTGTAATTAGTTTAATATTATGTCAGTTCTGGATTTGTTCATAAAGACAGAACGGCTCCTGAGGCTAAAGGCTGGCTGGAGAAAATTTGTGGTCTGTATTTTGACGGGCATTAAGATGAACTGACAATATCGCCCCCAGCAGCACACGTGTGATTGGATCACAAGCGCATTTATGTCATTGTATTTGTTGCTTTGGTGAATGACTGAACAATACAGTCAATCATTGTAACCTGCTGAAGTAAAATCTAATACAAAAAAAATGTGTCTGAAAAGGATTTTGTGGATACATTAAAGTGCCCCTATTATGAATTTTTGAAAATTACCTTTCATGCAGCAAAGTCACAATATGATACGTATCACGATACAGAGGCCACGATACGATACTTATAACGATACAGAGGCCACGATACGATACGTATCACGATACAGGACTGCACTGAATTTCACCTCAGAAGAATTTAGTAAAACAGCTGTTTACTGCATACTATAGGGCCGGTGCTAACTATTGGCAGAACAGGCACTTGACCTCTACATTATGAAGGGCCTCCATAACTGTACCACAGTACAATATAGGTAATGGCATATGTTTCATGTTTACATTGTGCACTCCCCACCAGGTACAATATTCTGATTGTTTGCATCTTGTTTTTAAGCCCATAAATAATCATGTACTCGTTCTAATAAATTTAGCCTATATTGTGATGTACTTTATTCTAATATATTAAAATCATCTTAACATTGCTGGTAGGTTATCATTGCACAAATCAACACACTCTCTACATTTAAAAAATAAAAATTAGAGCATTAGTTTAGAACTCTTCTATCTTCACTGAACCTCACGCACACACATTTAGTCACTAGATCACGCTGTGCGTGCGCACACATACATTCTTTTTAGCGCTCAGACAAACTTTTTAGCGCTGCTCCGAAATTTTATCAATAAAATAGCTTAATCGCTGAAGAGCTACATTATCTTTCTCAGCAAGGAGCTGGTAACATAATCGTTTCTAAAGCAATTAAAGCCACAGCTTCACTGTTAATAGAGAAACATGGCAAAACGGTGGTAATTCATACATACACAGCCTCTCTCTCTCTCTCTCATAAATTAACACTTGATGAATTACACTTTTCTGAGAATAGAATGTTGAAGTGGAGGTCGCTAAACTGCAAGCTAACCGGTGTTTTCAGAAAGCAAGTGCGTTTATCCACAGTGGAGAGAGAGCACGTACACATGGTTACCAGGTTAACAAAAACAAATAAAACACTTAGTAGATATTTCTGTATTGTGCAAGTGGGAAGCTCTGTTTTGGGGATTACGTCTCTTTATATCAGACAACCCCGGTTCCTCTGCGGCCAGATTAAACCTTTTCGTAGCCCATATATTATACTCTATTTTTTTAGAAATCTTGCACTTTTCTACTCCAATTTAAACAGTGTTTTTGTATTCAAATTAAGCGTGGTCCACTGCAGCGCAAGTGCCACGATATCGATACAGCTGTATCGATACTCGTATCATCAAATCTCTGTGACGATACATCGTCGTATCGATGTATCGAACACCGCACTAGTGTGTAACACAGCTCTAAGTGAATGAAAACATCCTGCAAAGTTTTAAATCTGAAAGTGCACCATGTATAAGGTTATTGTCTCTCAAAAGAAAGAGTCGACGCTGAATCATTGAAACAAGTCGTTTTTTAAACGAATCCTAAGCCGTTTCATGTTGACGTCAGTATATTGCCCGCCCACTTGTTGCGCGCGCAGACCTGGGAAAACTTGATTTTTGTGTTGGTCTGAATGAAAATGCAAATTCATTCTTTGCCACTAGGTGCCTTTTTTGGAGCGTTAAAAGCTCACAAACACTGCTTTAAATGAAATCGACCAATCACCGCAGATTAGCGTCACGCAAAGGAGGGGTTTGGAAAAATGAATCGTTGAACGAATCGTTTGGGAGTCGCTGGGCAAAAAAGGTAAAAATAAATGCATATTATAAGAAAATGAATGTGCTTTTTGACCTTGCATGCATGTCAACCTGTTGTTGGGGACTCCCAAAACCAAAATATGAACCTTTCATAACCCATAATAGGGGCACTTTAACTGTAGGTCAGCATGTAAGAGTCATGGCAGGTGTCAGTAAAGAGCATGAAACCATAGCAGATGCCCTGTAAGCAAGATACACAGTTGTTTCTAATGGATCTTTGAGTATTTTTAGCAGTTTTGTTTGTGTCAATATAATTTGGCATCTTCTACCCTCTATACCTATTTTATTCTGGTAGAGGGAACTAATTGGCACGTTCCAAATGCTCGGCCCTCTGTTGCCACATGCTGAAAAGCCACTTGGTGCAAACTTCCCCCTTGCTGACGCTGCCTTATGGTTTCCATATGCGCTGAATTTGGGTAATTTCAGGGCCTGGGCTCTAATGAGAGATTTTATTTCTGTAATGCATTGGTTGTGGTGTCGGGGATCAACATTTTATAGGACTCATATCTGGGAACTGAGAGCCTTTTGGACTTTTCAGTGGCACATTGGGCTCTGGCATGGGAATACACAGTTTTTTATTTAAACAATTCAGCCTAGTCAACACTTTTAAGGAGTCATGTGGCACAGTCAGTGTGGTCGAAGTATTTTCAGTGTTGTAAAAGTTTCAGTTTTTGAGGGAAGTTCTGTTCACTCCAAGAAGGTCACGAGCACCTGAATAAAAGACAAAGCTTTGAAAGACTACATTTAATTGCTTTGCCCTTGAACACAGGGGTTTCTCTCTTGCTTCACTTGCAGGACCCTGTAGTATATCAAAACGGCTTATTTAGACACCTTTTTATACTGTCCAGAATAGAAATATTATAAATATATGCAAAATTAATTTTAGTGTATAATAATAAATGAATAGTGTCTTTATTTCAAATGTATTTAAAATTCCATACTGTCACTCCATCTGGTGTTACTCCATGTGGTAAAAGTCAACAAATAAAAAAAAGTAGGCCTAGGCTATATCTGACTTTTGCTTTTTGATTAAATACATTTTTTGTAATGTTTAAAAATGAATCACAAGGACTTGATCATGAATCCTTACAAACATGAGTTAACTATTCCTTTAAAGTGACCATCATTTGTACACTTCACTTATGGCCTTTTAACTTGGCCTTTTGTGAAAGGGTTGTGTTGCTCACTTTCGTTTGGAGCCCTATGACCCTACGAATGCCAGTTGGAAGTCACCCATTGTGTTTTCTTTACCCAAGTTGCTGTCATTTTGAAATGACAAAGTTTTCATATTTCTCAGCCTCTTCAGTGTTTAGAGGCCTGTGAAGAAGTTAAGTGTCTGGAAGCTAATTCTGTAGTAATTTGGCTGCTGATTGAAAACAGGTTCTCCATTAGTGGGCCTGCTGGTGGCATTATAAACCATTTACACCACAGTTTTATGGGACATCTCCATTTACTGAAAAGTGGAAACAGACTTTGGCCCAGAAACGGCCCAGACCCTTTATAAGAACGGTAGCTGAGCCTATTTTGAAGAGCCCCCCATGTTTTAAGGTCTACATTATTTGCTTAAGTTACACCTTTGATGGTTTATGCTGAGAGGTAATTGGATAGGCCCTGCTCTGATTTATTTTGGAGAGTATCTGAGCAAAGAAAGAGGCCTTACTGGGCAAATTGTACTTTTGAAAGCCAGCTCTGTTATTGTTTCCATCTTGTTCACAAGTGAAAGCCTATTCTTTTGACGCTTGTTAATATCGGTGCTTACAATTTTAGGCCTATATGTGAGTGATATTTGATCATAATTCGGTGTTTGACTCCAAAAATAAAAGATGACCTCTTTTATGGCTCATGCTATGGCTGGACAGTATGAGAGTATAAAAATATCAACCAATGCCGTTTATGGTTGCCACTTGCCAGGTTCATAAAAATGTTGCAACTTGCATGTTAATAAACAATGCAACTGATTTGTGGGCACACATTTGCAAATGCGCATTTATTGACTCTTTGCATCCTTACTCCTGGCTCGATCAGCCATATTTGCAATGCATCACTGTTTGTAGTTATTGCATAATGTGAAGCAGCCGTTTATGCACTGATGCTAGGCCTTCATCTAAATACCAGTTGAGATGAAGACACCCTTTTTTCTTCTTTTGTTTCAGATATTTAATTTTAATAAAGATTATTTGAGATTTTTTTCAAACAACATATCACAGTGCAGTTATTTTTGCTGGAAATTCAACACATACTTGTATATGTGGTTTACCAGACCTCTCTTTAGATGTAATGGTTATCAGGTTGTCTCTTCCTTAACTCCTTGACTTAACTAACCTTAACTAACCCCAATATCCAATTTTTAAATACTGTACATTATAATGAATTGATGCTTAAATTTACTTGTAGCACTTAAAACTTTTATTTTTTTGTTTAATTTTTAATTTATTTAGACAAAATAGTATAGAATTTGATTTATTGGACATTTGCCTTAACATAAAAATAATTATAAACGTATCATATTTTCTAAAACTTTAATATTTCTAGATATTACTCCTACCATTATATAAGATTCTACTCATACCGCCCACCCCTAGCTCGTGTAGTGCACTGATGACGCCACAGGCCATGTCCAGTTTGTGGTTTTGCGTGTGACTTATTAGATTAGTGCGTTAGTCACCGGGCCCCGTCACCATTGTGGTGGCTCCATTAGGTTAACGTGTCCAAGGTACGATTACTGCGAGAAAGTCGTGTGAAGGTGACCTCCCCCTCCATATCCTAATCCAAACACGCAGACACACGTACACGGTTTCCCTCGCTGTCTTTGTTGATTCACTTCTTGCTACTCTTTTCTGTCACCGCGATTTTCAATAATCCAATAAACTCAGGCAGCCGCTTGTCATATTGACATGCATGTGGTCCTGTGCGCTGTCACTCAGGAAGATGAATGTAGAGGGAGTTGCGAGTCGCAGTACTGATAGAGAGGATTCTTTAACGTTTATGCAGCATTAATGGCCTTGTGTGTTTAACAATTAAAAAATTTGCTGTGGGCTCCTTTGAATATTGATAAAGGAGGCTCTTGTGCAGCTCTGTTTAGATTACTGTGACATGCAGTTGTTGTGGTGTAGGTGGGTTGACTGTCAAACAGTGATTTGGAATGCAGTGCTTGTTTTTAAGCATTATTGCGGCATCAGAGTTAAGATATTCACAAAACCAATAATAGTCTGTTGAACACATTATATAGAGGTCAATTCTGTCAAACAGGACAGATCAGTGTAAGTGGGAGGAGACGTCCTACTTGTGAAAATATGAATTGGAGAAAACATATGTGGGTTGTGGGAATGGAAGTTCCCCCTTTTAAAAAGAGTTACTTACCCTGTTGATAGTTTGGTTACTCAAGACCTGTGGTTCTCAACCTTTTAAGGGGCTTTCGCACCGGAGAAACCGTTTCATGGTTCCTAGAACTACTGGCGAATGTACCTGCTTTTTGGCGTGTTCGCACCGCAGGAATGAGGAATGTATTTACTAGGGTTGGGCTGACAGACGAGGCCATCGTCCATCACCGATGGCTGATAGACATCAGGAGCCGACATCGTGACCCCCCCCCCCCTTACCCCCACAATCCGCCGCATCTCAATACCGTGTTTGGAAAGAAAATGACATGTACTACGGAACCCCTAAAGGGAATAAATACGAGATGGGAGGAAAATACATATTTCAATACTTTCTCTCGCAGTTATATCATTGGGTAATTATACTGTACTGTATATAATTGCAGTTATCAGGGAGCCGCTATTATGCCTGGCATTGAAACTGCTTTTGAATGCACAATCGCTTTTAGTTTCACTTTCACTTTCGAGTTCGAGTTACTCCGTTTATACTATGGAGAGGCAGTACTTACCACGCATTTTACAAGATGGGTGAACTATTCCTTTAAGTCTGTGGTCTACAGCAGTTTTAAAATCGATGAAGATTTGAAAATCATCTATTTTGTCCAAAGTCTCTAGATATGACTCGGGTCAGTTTCGCAATGCAAGTCTACAGTGTAAAGACTTTATTCTCATTTGCTTGCTTAATCAATATTGGTATTCACTATGTAGGGATGGTTTAGTGAAGTAATTGGGCATAATTGCAGTCCAGCTTCAAATCAAAAGGTCAGCACTGGCCAGCTGCTCTGAAACAAATCTGTGTTTGTTTTATTTTAGCAAACATTGTGTTTTTTGCTCAGCAAAAATACCTCCGCTAGCACTTTCTCCTCTCACTGGATGGTCACCTCTGGAGTGAACTGTGGAATATTCTCAATTCATCCTGACTGAATGCAGAAAACAAGTCAGGTTTCTGTCAGCCATTATATAAAGAAATCTTCCACAAAACATACAGCAACTGCTTCAGTAGTGTTGAAGGGAGTTAGGTGCTGTCTTAAGCTGTTTTTAAAGGTTATGGACAGGGTTTGTAGTTTTAGATGGAAATGGTTTAGATTTTTTGTGTGTGTGTCCCACTGAGTGCAGTCTCCAGACTGTGTCATGAGGACAAGAGGAAGCAGTGTGCAGGAGAACGGGAAGATGCAGTTCTGGTGCTTCATCTTCCCACTGGTGTGCCAGATGGAGAAGACCGAGGGAGTCCTGGCATAGAGGGGGTGCTGGTGACTGCCCAAGCATCACAGAAGGGCTCCCCCCTCTTTCCAACTGTGTCTGTCCTCTGGACAAAGACAAGAAGAGCCCATTTAAACAGAAAAGCGACCGTGGCAAAATGATGGATGGTTTTTCATGTACGTGAAATTTGTATTCAAAGACTGAGCTCTGCAGAAACTCATTTGGTTCAAATATATATAAACATGACTAGCCTATTTTTTAGGGCTTAAAAATGCCAAAGATGACCTTGTGTTAGTCCTAAATGCAGCAGTAGGTACTATGTATTATTACATTTTTATTTGAATAATAATTTAAATGAACAATAATATTTTTGCCTCAAAGCTAGTGAATTACTGGTCCAATTGGGTGAGCAAGCAAAATAATTTTTGTTGAGCTGTGATTAATATGTTTGTTACTATAACTGGTTTAGAGCAGATAAAGAAAGTGCAACTTACTTTAGTGGAAGCATGTTTCAAGCCAAGACATGATTATAATGCTTTGTTTTGTCTTTTGCTCTGTAATTACTGTAATGCACTTGCAGACAGCCAAACTTTGAGACTTTCTGGATTCTACTGATTTAATATTTTTGAGCTATTGTCATAATCATTTCATAAACCGCAAGTGATGTTGTGGTCAATCTGTATGTCTGGAAACTCTATGCTGGATGTCTCTCACTCATACTGAAGGACTGGACTGTTTCTCAGAAAGCCATGATTGGATTTAATCCAGACGTTAACAGGAAGCAAATGACTCTCATAAAATTAACCAAGGTAAAGCAATAAGAAACTCATAAAGACTCTGTCAGAATCTTGTTCCTGGGATGTCTGTATGCCAGTATGTTTTTCCCACAGAATATCTGAGAGTTTCTTGTAACATTATGTCAGATATATAATGTATTTCTGATATTGTGCATAAAATATGGACCCAAAGATCTCTTTTATGGCTATTTCACATCCATGAGGAACTATTGGAAGCTTACAGATGCATTGAAGGAATACATTTGGAGAGTGCTCTGGATTTTAATATACAGTGAAAGGTACCTGACGAGGAGTAGATTTATTCTCAGACAACAATATAAGAAAGGTAAAGAGAATCAGCCCAGCAGAGGACAAAAGGGAGAGGCTGTAAGGAGTGCAGTGCCACCACCTACCAGGAAACAACAAATAAATGCAGACACTGTGACAGAAATTGTCACCTCAGCATGTGGAGTATTAGTCACAGCTGACCACCTAATGTGCTCAAGCCATGGTCCAAATCAGAGTAAAGCACAAAAACTTGAATGTGACAGATACTTTCTACTAGTTTGAAAGCCTGCAATAAGTTGATTAGTTGATTATTAGGTTAAAATGATAACTGAAAGAGGTGTCAGAAATCATTAGCACTTCTATTAATGACAGTTCAGCGTGAACCTGACAGCCCACCATTATTAGTTACATGAGAGAGGCTAGAAATTACTGTAAAACGATAGTTCACTTATAAGTGAGATATGCTCACCCTCATGTCGTTCCATACCTGTAGGCTGTGGAGCACAACAGGAAAAATTCTTCATGCTGTTTTGAATATGTCAGTGTTCCTATGACATCTGTTAAGCTCCAAAAGGAAGATCCAAGAAACACCATAATAATATAGTCAATATGACTCAAACCTGTACATGATGCCCCCTGCCATATCTTTCAAATCAGATATGGCTCTGTAATGTTACGTAGTGTGAGAATATTACATTTACGAGAAATAATACATGACCGTTCAAAAGTGGGGTCTGTAAAATTTTTTTAAAATGAATTGAAATGACTTTTGAAATAAGTCTCTTATGCTCAGCATGGCTGCATTTATTTGATCAAAATACAGTAAAAACAAATATTTCATCAATCAAATACTATTACAATTTAAAAATAACGTGATCAAAAATATATAATAATTATATATAATATATAAAAATAATGTGATCTTCAGTGTCACATGATCCTTCAGAAATCATTCTAATATGCTGATTTGGTGCTCAGAAAACATTTATTATTATTATTATTATCAATGTGGAAAACAGTTGTGCCGCTTAATATTTTTGTGAAAACCATGATAATTTTTTTCAGGACCATTCATGAATATAAAGAACATAATTTACATGAGTTACAAAAGATTTTATTGCAAATTAAAGGGGACCTAACACACACAGTTTCACCCAATCTCATGTTAGTCTTGAGTACCTATAAAGTAGTATTGCATCCTTCATTTCTCCAAAGAGTCTTTAGTTTTATCATATTTACAAAAGAAACATATAGCTTTCGGATTCTCTCTGAAAACAGCCAAGCTCCTGAAAGCATGCTGTGGGCGGAGCTAAAGAGTGACGAACACTTAAGCGCTGATTGCCAACGAATCACAGACATGTGATGCCGTTTCATGACCGGGATTTTTTTTCTTACTGGGACCGCTCCATCTTTCAGTATCAAACGATGTGCAAATCCAGTGTCGGACTGGGCCTTGTTTATAAAACGTTCGTCAACAAACACACTGGCAAACCTCCGTTACTGCCCCGGAAAAACAAACTGCATCCACTGTTTACGTAACGCTGGGTTCTTTGGGAAGCTGAACAAGGTTATCTTAAGTTGCTTTTGGGAAACGCACCCCTGGACGATATGTGCATGGGTGTGCTCTTCCGGGAGAAATGCCCATATAAGGAGTTCCACCCTTCATTACATCATGAAGAGCCATGCTCGAAAAAAACTTTCCGAAACTTGTACGAAACCAGAAGGAGTGTATTTGGCACAGAAATTCTCCGTTCTACATCTAAATCATTTTTTGAAACTTTGGCCATGTTTAGCATGAGAATCCAACTCTTTAACAGTGTAAATAACTCAACATGCATGAAATAGCATTAGACCCCCCCCCCGCTTAATGTCTTTTACTATCACTTTTGATAAATTTAATGATTGGTGTCAAACGATTAATCGCATCTAAAATAAAAGTTCTTGTTTACATAATATATGTATGTGTTCTGTGTATATTTATTATGTATATATAAATACACACACATACAGTATGTGTTTTAAAAATATTTGCATTTATATATTTATATTCTTATATTTGATATTATATATTTAATATATAAACAACATATTTTTCTTAAATATATACATGCATGTGTTTGTATTCATATATATAATAAATATATACAGTATACACACACACATTATGTAAACAAAAACTTTTATTTTGGATGCGATTAATCGCGATTAATCGTTTGACAGCACACAAAAAAAAAACATACCCCAAACATTTGAGAGAGAGTGTAGGTCCTGTGTTTGAAAATGTAAATTATTAAATGATAAGTGCTAACAGAGGGGATGATAAACCTAGTTAGTAGGTAGAGATGAGGGCCATTCGGCCTCTCTTCTACAAGGCTTGTGATAAATGAGCCGGGCTTGTGGGTCTCTCAGGCTGAAAAGAATTGGTGGCATTATCTCTTGCAAAGAGGTTTGAAAATGCTTTAGGCCACAAAGAAACTCTGATTTATTACCCGAGATATTGTAAGTCGTTAGCTCCAATCTCTTGCATGGGTGTATGTACTTTTTTTGTTCCCTTCCAGCTCTCAAGACTGCATCTTAAATCACAAATAAACATAATTGTTTTGCCCTGTTTTATCATAGAAATTAATTTCTGCATAATCGTTCCAGTTAAAACTGTACTTTTTAGGAAGTAGCTATTTGCTTTTTTTCTCAGCACGCCTCTCACATTTGTGACCTTTTTATTGCACGTCTCAGTTTTATTAGTCACCTCCCCCCTCTCCATCTTTGCTATTAAATCCTCTGCTGTCATGCATACACTAATCCAAATCTTTCCTTTCTTCTCTACTCACTTTATCTCTCCGTTGCTATAGGAAACTGCACTTCATAATCATTCTTATGGAAATGAAAATCAGCTCCTATAATGAGAACGGAAGGAATATCAATAGGGTGGTCAGTGTTTTGCTTGCATATAGGCTGCATTCATAGCAGACCATTAGACATTTTCAGTCACACTGGAAAAGTTCTACCACTGTTTCCAGCTATTCTAGTCCTTATACTGAGAAACTGTACAGTAATGAACTGAAGAGGATACATTCGGCCTTTCAGTTAAAGCTGCTGGAGTGTTGGATGCTGGTAGATTACTTTCTGCTCTCCCAGTGTAATGTGTAGAGACAGCTACAAGTAAACCACTCTTAACTTGGTTTCTGAGACAAGTTTAAACGCTGTGGTACTTTCAGTATCGCTCTGTTTGTTTGAGCAGCCTGACGTGAGTTTAGGATGAGTTCTGAAAATAGAGTGCAACAGGCAGGTTCTGCGGGTAAAAATCCCATTCATTGTCTTCATATGGGAAATTCTGTTAATGGAAACTTACTAACCTTTAAAGACAGACCTGTTTTGAGCTTCGCCCCCTCTTGTGAAGAACTGTGAATGACATAATTGAGTCATCTCTCTGCACTATCAAAATACTTAAATATTTGTATGTTTTCATATTTCGTAAACTTAAAATATACTGTTTTTATATATGCAATCAACAACTTTAAATGAATTTTTTATGTCTCCCTTTTTAATTCAGTTGTCATTCGCAATGCTTCATGGGACTGTAGTTCTTATTCTCATTAAAGCCATTAACAATTAATTACGATAACAATTAATTACGATAAACAAATTCATTTAATTGCCTGTTTATGTCATGGTACTTAAAGTGTATGTATGTGAAGAAAATTAGCTTTCAGTAAATTAGTTATTGACTATCATTTCGAGAGTTTGAAAGCCGAGGTTCTCAACTCTGGCCCTCAAGGTCTAATATATTTCAGGTACTGATTTACATTAATATTTTCGACTTTCCATCATTCACGGTGTTGTTTTTTTGGAACCCAGCCACACTGAATGTTGTTTTACAGTAATGTAATTATTATGAAATAGTATTTGCATTTCCATTTTTTTGGTTCTATTTATATGGTAATGTGTGATTTTGAAGTGCACAATAATTTAAAATAATCACAATCCCTAATTAATCAGGCGATTATGTAAAAATCATGACCGGTCTCCTGAAAGAAGATACTCCCTTCAGAAAGCGCAGTTGAGAGCAGAGAAGTTTGTTTGCTGCACTACATGGAAAATGTCAGGTCACTTCAGAGTTGAGCTGGAGTATCCTTATGAAACTGTTTGTTGAAACATTTAAAGCAGAAACTGTACAAGCATTACATGGAAGAATGATCACTGGGCTACAAAGAAAATGTATTTATTTAAAAATGCCGTTTTATACTAATTGGGCCCATCAAATCAATACATTATTGTTCTCAACATAGTGAGCTTCAAATAATAAACAGGCATCAGAAAACAGTCACATGGTCTCCATCTGAGGCTATCAATAATCTCCATTTTAATTAAAATGAATTTAAACAGCCTATGAAACCTCACAGCTGTTCTTAATGAATGAGAGGAATGTTGCCACAATAGCTTCAAAGGAAAGACAGCAGGCAGTGAGTCTCCGAGTTAGCTCTCTATATTTTAGCATCAAACGACTAAAACTTCATTTACACTTACAAGTAACATGAGATCCACAGCCAGGCTATTCACACAATGAAATGTGCATTTGGTTTTTTACACCTGGTATTAAACTGTGTGATATGTGATTAGTCATGTGGGTTAAATCTTTCCCATCCAACAAACAACCCCTCATGAAGACTTGAAATCAAAATGGACTCCATTTAAAAATAATATTGAAATATTTAATACCAAAAGATATAATTTCATCAATTAGAAATAAATTATAATTCAGTAATAAATTGCTAATACTTTTTTGTGCATTTCTGTTCTTTTTTTTTCTTTGTACACTGTAAAAAGTGTTTAAAAAAAAAAAAAAAAAGAAAAATAACAAAAAAACAGATTATAAGAGTATGTTTTACAAAAAAACCCATTAATTCAGTCTTTCTTTCTTCATTTTTTTTCTACACCAATTGCCCACAGTGACAACGATGATTAGCAGTGACATTTTCTTCATTGATATTCATCTAAATGTTCGTCTAAGGCTTTGAAGTTTTTTTTGAAAGTGTTTTATGAGTCTCCAAACCCTGATAACACTGGCTGGTAAATATGTTTGAGAAAGCCATTTGAAAATAAAACATTTTTCAGTTTGTACTGCTCGTGGTACAGAAAGGATCACTTCAGCTTTAATATACCTGAATGAACTGAATATTGCCATGCTTATCATGAGGTACAGTATATTTTCAAGCTGCTTTCTTTTATTGTGTTTACACCAGTGAGTTTGAATGCACGGCCAGCCGTACACAGAGGAATTTGGAAAGGGAACGCGGTAACGTTAAGTTCTTCTGACTGAATTCATGGAGCATCTCAAATGCTAACTGACAGAGGATGCTTTTTCAACATCACCTGCCATCAGTGCCTGAACTCTCCACCACTGCAATCCAGCTGCAACTCTGAGTGAAAGCCTCATTATTACGTTGCTGCTGGTGGTGTAGACTTCAGGATTCATATGTCATTTAGGTTGTAATTAGTGACATTCACACTCTTTACATACATATTTTTTGTATAAACACATTTTTTTCTTTATTCCTACAGTCCATGAGAGAGCTTTGCATTTCTCGGAGGAGGGTGTTAATATTTTTAAATGGCGTACTTGCAAGTGGATTATTTAAAAGGCGGCGTGTCAGGCAGATCTTTATCTGGTGACTTAGCAGCTTGAGTCAGAGGGACTCGGCATGGCGTCTTTGAATGCTGATTAGATTGTCTCTCCCTCTTGTTCCTGTCGACTGAATGGCACGTTAAAAGCACATAGGCTGTTGTACATTAGGACCACATGAGGGGACTGAATGTGATTTAAAAAATAAAATAAGGGAGTGAGAGTGAGTTAGAATACTACAGTGATAGTAAAAACGTTGTTCTAGATTGTTTAACCCTCCAGTGACGTGTGATTAGTGAATGTGTTGTGTAATAAGTGTTTATTGTCCTGTATTGACTCAAAGGTTACGTTGTGGCTCGATAGTCCCGCCAACTTTCAACACAGCAGGATGTGGCTTGCCCTTTGATTTGTGTGCTGAAATCATTCTTGGTATGAATCAAGCTGGGGGATATTCACCCAAGTTACCCTTTACACAATTAAGCCTTACTGTCCAGAAGTGCACAGGATGTGAGTACATGGGGTAATAAGATCTGTTTGACTTCAGAGATGGCAGGCACATTCAGACAAAAATGGGCATGATGTGCCCCTTCAGATTTTTAGGCATAGTGAATTTTATATGCAATGTTCAGGAAACAACGTTGTTTTTAAGTAGGGCCGATTAATGTAGTCAAAAATCTGTGGCAGAAATGACTAAATGTATAAACCTGTTTGTCCAAGTGAGCTAAACCCTCCAAAGATTATTTGTTTCTATTATGATCTACCCACTATTTCATTTCATTATGCAAATGCAAAAATCATTAATGGCCTGTTATATCAGCCAACAATTCAATATTGGTGCATCCCATAGTTTTTATAAACAACAACTCTGGAATGGAACTCTTTATTGTGAACTTTGCAGTGTCATATTGAAAATCAGTCACTAGAAGCCTTTTTTAACGTATATTTTAATAATGGCCCCAATTGGTTCTAATGACATAATTTATTTTTCCAGCTGCCATGATCTCAAGGCAGTTGGCATTTTCGTTCGGCCCAGCCGCCATCACAGAGCAGGAATCCTTGGCATTTTATCCAATTTTCAAACTAAACTTTCTGAATAAAAATGGCTGCACACTGACAGTGATATTTCAGTTAGCCTTAACACTGTAGGTGGAAAAGAAGCATGAGGAAATGTCACAGCCTAACTTCTACAACAAAAATGTACGGTGAGGTTTTTGGTTAAAACTGAATGTCATGCTGAATATAATCAGAATTGGCTGTTGAATAAAATCGGTTCTTTTAATTTCAATGGGAAGATGAGACCTGCTTTGAGGGGAATGTCAAGCTTTTGTTACTCACATCATGAAAAGATTGTCCGTGTGCTGAAAAGAGCTAGTTTTTGGTCTGGGCTTTTGGTATTCTGTGCTTTTACAGTATGAAGTTTAAAGCATCAGTGTTTTTTTTTTTTTTTCTTTTTTTTTCTTTTTTTTCTTGCAGGCAGCAGACATGTTTCTGTGCTGCTTTAGAAAGACTCCACTCTATCACATGGTGTTTTTCACTGTGTTTCTCTCAGTGTACTATCACTCTGAACAGGTGTCACTCGTCATTATTCATTTTGAATAGTTTATCACTCACTGTCATACATTTTTATTCTAATAGAAGGTGGCTGTTCTTGTGGTTTTCACAGTTGGTTCATTACGTTCAAAAAATCCACTGCACTGAGTATTACTGAATGAATGAATGTTATATTCAAGACCTACTGATTATTTGAGGTGGTTTTCATCGCATTATGCTACATTGTTTTTAAAAATCATTATAAAAGAAAATGCTTCTGAAGAAATTCAGTGTGAGATTCACAATTATCAACTATCAATATATGCATTATTTTTGTTGTTGAAGTTATAGGCCCAGTTACTCAAATACATTGACATTGTGCTTTGCTACAGAAAAATACAATGACTAAGCAAATTAAATTGAACATCAGATCATCAGTTTATGTCAAAATGAATACCTGGAAAAGGTTTGCTTTCACATCTTAAATTTTCCTTTATGCGATAGGTGAAGGATGCTGCTTTTCCAAATGCTCTCCAAATGTAACCTATTTTATGGACATTTAAATGTACTTTCTTGCCAGATCCAAAGTTTCCTTTGAATAATTGCATGTGGTGTGTAGTGGAAATTACTTTTCAGCAAGTAACAAAAGATGCAATTTTACAACTAAAGGAAGCCAGAGGGATCTAAAAAAATAAAAAAGTGAGGAAAAAAGGAAAATGGAGTTGTCTGTGTACAGGGGAAGTGTTAGGTCAGGTCTAGTATTTTTTTTAGCTAATTGGTTTCCAATAAATTTGAACTAGGATCATTGCTTTTTTTTTTTTTTTTTTTTACGATGATGATCCTACATCAGCAAAAGACCTGCATGCAAACATTTGACGTCTGTCGCCTTTCTTTGACGATAAGTCTTATCCTGTTTTACCTTGTGCATAAAGCCCTTGTGCTTTGAATGAAATGAGTTGCCCAGTTTCCTAGAGGAAAAAAAGTCTAAACAAATCAACATCAGAATATGTTCTAGTAAATATGAGAAGTGAGATAATTATAATTGAAAAGTTAATTGGAATTTTAATTAATGTCTTCTGAAGTGAAACTCTTGAAGGCACAATACTTATCGGACAGAAGAAATATTGAATTCTCCATCTATGGAAAACACATCACTCCATCCATGCAAATTAACGCCTGGATTGGAAAGAAAATAACTGTATGATGAAACGAAAGGATATGTGCACAGAGCAGTAATCACAGAAATCACACATTTAAATCAAACTTTCCATTTTTCTTTCAAAATTGCACTCAGCATTGAATTGTCAGTTAATGGAACGTCCAGAGTTTGATTATCTGTCTTTTTGCTTCAGCAGTTAAAATGACTCTCTGCTTTATTGACCGAATCACATGGTCTGTATCAATACTACCTCTTAAAGACCTTAAGTGAACACTACGCTAACATCATTGCTCAGTCTTCAGAGCAATAGTGAATTAAACCAAGCCGTAGACAATTTGTAATGCACGCTGGTGCACTTCAAGAGAAATGGTGAAGTAAACAGGACGGTTAAAGACATGGATCAGTTCCACAGTAGTAACGTGTTTAAAGGAATATTCTGTGTTCAATGTTATGCTCAATAAACAGCACTTGTGCAAAGTACCACACACACACACACACACACACACACACACACACACACACACACACACATCTGGTTTGCTATCCTTGTGGGGACTCTCCATAGGCGTAATGGTTTTTCTGCTGTACAGACCGTATTTTCTATTGCCCTACACCAACCCTACACCTAAACTTAGCCCTCACAGGAAACTTACTACATTTTTAGAATTTCAAAAAACTTCATTTTGTGTGATTTATAAGCTTGCTTATCCGTGGGGACCTCAATTTAAGTCCCCACCATGACACGAGTCCCCATGAGTCTGGGGGGAAAAAAAACTCTTACAATTGCAGTGAATGTGGTCAATTCATAAATGTTAAATTACTCATTGTTTCAGTATTGTAGCCACAAAACAATACGTGCTTTAACATGATTTTAGTATGAAATATAATTGACTAGCCTTTTTTGTCCATCTTTGAATAATCAATCCCTTGTGGGAGTAAATTCTAATAGTTTGACAATTCACCAAAAGCATTTATGGCAGCAGCCCAACAACGAGGAGGAAATCAAATTAAAGACTTCTGTATAATGGCACCAAATACGAATGTGAGGAATTAACACTTCCTCACATTATTTTTAAACAATGTGCTAATTGTGTCCTTGTAGTGTGGTGAAATTCTAGTTTTAGTGTACTGTTAAACTTCCGCTAAATCCATTTCCTGTCATTACCAGCATATGTTTGTTCATTATCCGTTATGTTCTAATTTAGCTTCTGTCATGAATGTTAATTACCAACAAGTGTTTGCTGATAATGATTATGTCAGTCTGTAGACTTCTTGGAAATGTTGTCAAAATAAATGTCTTCTTTCCGTTTATGCTTTAAAAAATATTTACTTTGTTGTGAAGTATGTACTTTTACGTTTTTGAACAGTATGTACCTTCATGTTGAGCCTGTTATTAGACTTCAGGGACGTGGGAATCCAGAAGCTCTGACATCTGCAACCTGTTGTTTCCTGGATGAATGGATTTGAAGTGAATAAACGTGAGCACTTTTGATGTGTTCACTTGTTTTGTTATGAGCAGATATGTCATTTTCTGTAGGTATCTTATACTCCTAATAATGACAGATGAGATGATGTTTATGCTTTTTAAATAAAAGTTTTAAGTATCAGTGTGGGTGTAGTGAACAACACAGCAAGGCCTTGAAAATATTTAGCCTTGTGCTTGATCTGTTTGAACTTTTAAATTGGTGGTTTCTTTTTTCATTTGTCATGTTCAGGGCAAATGTTAAAGTGTGTTTGAGTCTTTTAATATGCAGGTTTATAATGGACTTTTTAATGTTTGTGAGCGACTTTCTGGCACATTTTTTTTATAAAGACATTCCTCTTGTGGCAGCCTGACTGAGGTTAAGTTGCCTTGCTCAGTGGTGATACATGTAGAATTTGAATCTAAAACCTTTTGTTTACCCACCCAGGTCTTTAACCGGTAAGCCTCATTACACCATAGATTTGAATAATAACAGTGAGAGCAAGCTTTACCGTCACACTGTGACGACATTGGGCTGATGTGGGCAGTGGAGCTCTGCCAGGCTGTCCAAGCATCTCTTGCCTCTTCTCTACAGGCAGCGTTACTCCAGGGAAACTCTGGGCTGAGAATCTGATGTTTCTAATGGCTACAGAGTAGGACAGCCAGTGGAACAGGTGGTTTGGCTCCAGACTGTGAATATCCAGAGCAGAGCTGGCCAGATAGACAAGACCTACCATTTCTGTCCAACCTCAGTCCACTTTAAGCGTTCAAGCAGTGGGAATGAATCTTCCCCTTTGTTCTGAAGAGCATCAGTGCTTTGAAAATGATGAAATGCAAAATCACCATCACCAACATTTGTAGAGAAACCACAAAAAACACAAATGTAGCCTATTTCTCAAAGTTCCTCAGATTATGTACTGCCGTGCACAAGATGACCTAAATCAGGTTCTTACATTTGAGGAAAGAATTATTAAAACCTATCCTAAAATGGCACTCTAAGCCTTTGTGGTCCTCTTTGAGTCCACTCTTTGTTAATATAATGCTGTAAATGCAAGGGGTGTCCAGTTCTGCTCTTGGAGGGGTCAAAGTCTTCCAGATCACTGGGTGCTTCTCAATCCCAGTTAGGCCATCTCAGTTTAAAGGATCCTGGCAGCCTTGGTTTCACATTTGGTGTATTTTAAAGGATGTGCCAATTATCCTCCAATCCCCCACAGTCCATTGCACATTCCAGTTCACAAGAAAGAATTGGTGTAAAATGAGTCACCACTGTGATGTTAACATAATGATAAATTGTACATAATGTAAACCACTGGGAGACCAGTATGTCTGTCTTAACTTCTAAATTCAGTCCTCCTTCCTGTGTTTAAATGAAGTTAACATTAGTTAAAGCTCTAGCATTGATAAAAGTGTTATGTCAGTTGGCATGCTGGCAGTCCTGCAGTGTGGATTGACCTCATCTTGCATGAAGTAGGATAGAAGCAATGTCAGTCTGGGACATAGAAAGAGGACTGAAAAACCTGCCATAACAAGGATTTCTTAAAGGAGCCCATCACCCTGAGGAGAAAAGAAAGGGTCCAGCACTCTTCTCCTCCCCCCTCAAGCTCGACAAAAAGCCTTGGACTCAGCTCATTGTGATGTGGTCTTCAAAAAGCCGGAGAGGAAGGAGTAAGGGGCCCTCTCTCGCTGAGAGTATCCTTCAGGCAATGCAAGGTATTGTTCTTGCTCTATGACCAGCATCAACATACTAGCTGCTCTCGTCCAGAGAGTGCATTGACAAAAAGCTTTTCAGATCTATTTTTGTTTATTTTTAACGCCTTAAGAGTGGGTTTATCAGTATATAGCAGGTTCCAGATCCAGGCTTGTCATTATCGACAATAGAGAGCCATAAAGTAAAGTGATATGTGGATGTTTTTCTCAAAATCAGTGTTTGTAGGAGTCTGGGCTGATGTTGTGGTTCTCTGGGCCTCCATTCATCTTCATTCCTCACGCTGAAAATAGACCCAGTGTCTGTGTCATTGGTGTGTAGGGTTTGGTGTGGGACCAGCTGAGCGTCTAGACTGAGGGATTGAAAGTCTCAAAAGAGAGCAGGAGGCATTAAAGCAATGACAGCAGTGTCTATAAAAGAGCTCGCCTTAACCGTGATTACCAGTGTGGAGACGAGTGCCACTGTTCATAATGTTAACCGAACTGCTGCGCACACTTAGGCCAAACCATCTAGTTCTTGCATCTTTGTGGTTTTTGACAAAAATGGCTGCTATTTTGGAAGATTTACAGGCCACGTGTTTCTCTTTTAGCCAGTTAGAGATCTCTCTTTGATTTGGTTACATGTCATACTTAGGTAATTATCACTTTTATTGCTCATACTTAGCGTTGTTTGAACAGGTTACCATGTTTTCACCTGACAGACAATTAAAGTAATATTCCTGGTTCAGTAGAACTGTATTTGTCCTGTAATGCTGATTACCACTTAGCATTTTATCTTTTTACCAGTACCATTCAGTGAGGCTCTTACAATGAAAGTGAATGGGGCTGGTTTTTGGAAATTGTAAAAGGAGAAATGTGAAATGTGTAAGTGCTATAAAAGGAATAGTTCAGCCAAAAATTAAAATGCTGTCGTAATTTTCTCATCCTAATATAGTTCCAAACCTATTTTGAAGAATGTTGGTCTTGAAATGGTTTGGAATGACGTTGACTTCCATTATATGGACAAAAAACACGAGAGATTTTAATGGGTGAACTGTGCCTTTAATTGTTCTGTTAAAGGGGTCCTAGAATGAGTTTTCAAGTTTTCCTTTCTCTTTGGACTGTTACAAGCTCTTGGTGCATAAAGAAGATCTGTGAAGTTGCAAAGACTAAAGTCTCAAATCCAAAGAGATATTCTTTATTAAAGTTAGAAGTCTGCCACACCCCCCTAAAACGCCTTGTTCAAACACACCCCCAGTTATCTACATCAGCATTTTGGGAGATATGCCTAACACCGCCCAAAGGAATACGCAAAGAAAGAGGGCGGGTTCATTCACCTAACAACCTGTGGAAGGCAAGACACTGAACGATTTATAATATACTCGAAAGAGTTAAAAGAATTATGTGAATAAATAATAACATCTGTGTAATACATACAAAGTAAAAACTTAAACTACCTTTTCTATTTCCAAGCAGCAGACATGCTCAGCTTCGCTAGGCATTTTGTTACAGTTTGTACATTTGCACCTAAACAAAAATGGTAAGAATACAAATATGCTTTTAAAGTATTATATTTCTTCAGTTCATGATAAAATAAGTACAGTGTTGAAAGTTCTTATAACGTCGTGTATACAGTATATTGAAGTGATTACATAGAACATTAGTCTACACCGGACAGAAAACTGCTGCTGCGTTATATTTATGACGTGTTGACACAAATTCCAAATGATTTTCAATGGTCGCTTTGTCGCGTCTAGTGTTCACAGACTTTAGCTGTTGCGTTGCGACGAATGTCGCGTCAGGTGTAGACACGTGTAATAGTTATTTGTAAAGTAAAACCTTACCAATCTGCCACGTTCTGATCAAGTCGCGCTGGCCGAGTTGACTGATCAGCTTGGTCTTCTGCATTTTCTGGATCAGATTCGGGCTCGAATTGATAAGGTAGTACAGTCGACATTATCACCTGTTAATTGCTCAGGAGGCTGATATTCCACATATGGTAAGGGGAGTAACATTTCCGATACACGCTTAGAGTAATCGGCCAATCACAACGCACGATACAGCTGGCCAATCAGAGCACACCTCGATGATTTTCATCAGTGAATTGTCAAAATCGACCCGTTTCAGAAAGGCGGGGCTTAGAGGAGATAAAATAATGTAAATTATGTGAAAAATAGAGCTTTTTTTTTTTTTTATTTAAACCAGGTAAACACATTGCATTAAACAAAATAAACATAAAAATGATCTTTTCTCTACCCATTCTATGACCCCTTTAAAACTAGTGTTGACAGAACACTATAACAGTTTGAGCTGTACAGTTGTTCTTGTCATTTTTAGGGTCATTTTAGGTGTTACGTTTCATGGCAACAAAGGTATCAAATTAAATAGCCTATATCTTTACACAGAAGATGTTAGGGAATTTTTCGCACTGAAATCATGTTAACAAACTTGTTTACATCTTGTGGCTATACTGTTGAAACAGTGAATAGTTAATGTTTATGGATTGGCCTCATTCACTGTCGTGCTGTTAACTGGTATTGTCTGGAATATTCCTTAAAAAATCCCATGAATTTGCATTGAAGAACTTGAGATTTACATGGTTGAATCTTTTGAACCAGAAAGCAACTACGAAGCCCTAGTAACCACCCTAAAAACCAACTAAAATCACTCAGAGGCCTTTATACGCTGCGGCATGAACTTGTGCCCGAGACTGTATACATTCTCTGTATACTGTATACCCCCCCCAGTAAATTTTGCATGATAGGCAAGTCCATTCACACATTCTGTGTAAAGAAAAAAAATAAAAATCTAGTTATAAATGCAGTGGCATGCAGTTGTTGTTTTTTTTGCATGGCAATGCAGGCAAGTGTTTTATCATTACTGAGGCAATGTTGGCTCTTTTTGCGGTTTTGGATGGTGGCAGGGCTCTTTCCAGCTCACCCGTGAGAAACATGGAAAACTCCACCTCCTGTGTGCAACGGTGCATGAGAAGCGGCTCTCATGTGTCTCAACATCCCGTTTGAGGAAATAACTCTTGCTGAATTCAGCAGATGCTGCATTGTTGCACCTCTTCACATTATCTAGCCAAGGCCGATCGATTCGATGCGCAACAGTAACAAGTCCTCTCATGTCCAAAATACGACTCTGTATCAGGCTATAGTTTTCTGCAGCTTAGCGTCACGCATTCCCATCTTGATGTGGACACATTAAGCGGTTTATACAGCATATCAAGTGTTTAGCCTTTCCACAGTTTGGCCTCACCACTGCCGTTCACCCCGCAGCCTGGGGATCTTGCCTCCGACCAATTTAACCGCAGCCTCAACACTTTTCCCTGTGCTTACTAAAGTTATTACACACTCAAGGCAAGGGATTGTGTTTAGAGGGCCGCACTGTGTGTGGGGACTCAATAGCCCCTGTGTTAGCGTGAAAGGGCCTCCTCAGCAGGTCTGCCAGTCTCTTGCCACCAGCACTGTCAGCCTGTCAGTCAGCAGGTATTCATGTCAAGCACCATCCCACGACAACAGAAAATATCTGACAGGCCTCCACACCACAACTAAATGGTCATGTTTCATGGGCATTTTTCCTGCTGGTTAAGGTTTTCTTGCGGATGTTGTTGAGTAGATTTGGTTGCACCACTGGTACCAAAAATCGCCCCTTTCTTTTATTTTGCACATGATAAAGAACATAAGCCAAACAACTCAAAATAAGTGGGACGTAACAGTGCTATCTAATTTAAACGTGCAGTGCAGACCAATATGCATAAACCAATGGAGAGCATGGTGCAAACTAGTGAATGGCACAGCAACCAATTTTATACGTGGTATCAGTTGTGCAAGCTTTTAAATTATATGGGGACCCCAATACTTTTTTGGACCCCATTAGCCTTCATTGTGTGTATATGTGTGCCTGTGTATGCTCACTTCCGTTCAAAAGTTTGAGGTCAGTACGACTTCTATTTTTGAAAGAAATAATACTTTTATTCATCAAGGATGCATTAAATTGATTAAAAGTGACAGTAAAGACATTTAAAATGTCAGAAAATGTATTCTCAAAAATAATTAAACAATTGTTTAATTGGTTTTTAACATTGATGATAATAAGAAATGTTTCTTATTCAGCATGAACATTTTAAAATAGTATATTAAAATACAAAATTTTAAATTGCGATATTTAAAGCTGCAGTCCATAAGTTTTGCCTCTTTGTCGCCATCTCTGTTTGAAAACCTGCAATTGCAGCTGTTTGTGGAATTATCTTCCTTGTGTGGGTTGTGCTCCGGCACGGCTCCAGCATGGATGAATCTAATATTTTGAGGAGTAAGCCTGTGTGTGGCAATCAGTCACCGCACCGGTGTGGATATTTACTGTACTTCACAGATTCTAGCCTACGTCTTGGAATATATGACCCAAATAAGAATTTGCACCGTATATTGTCATCTGAACAAGTAAGTACCAAGTCTGCCACGTTTGTTCTGACCAACTGAGGAAAAAAGCATTACAATAAATCTCTCTACCAATGGTGATTGAATCTATAGATCGGTTAGCTCATATCACATTAAACCGTGCAAATTATTATTATTGTTATACTTTATTCTCAAATTATTAATGTTAACAACATCAGCATTGCGTGACTGAGTATTGTGTATTAGCATGTAGATTTCAATTTCTGTACAGTCTAATATAATTGTCATGCCATTCGAATTTCATATTAAGAAATTCTTTTAACCCAAAAAGCAAATTGTGCTCCCTTCGAACTGGTTGTCTTTAAAATACAAATCTTGTGTAATCCCAGGCTATCTGTAACCAGAAGCACATTTAAAACTGGAATATAATTTAATTTAATTTAATTCATGTGTTGATACTCACATCAAAATGATACATTTAATTATTCTAGCTGCTCTGAGAAAAGGCTATAAACGATCCGCCACCTGCAGGATTCACCTGCAGAAAAAAAGTTGCGGACTGTATCTTTAACAATATCACTGTTTTTCTGTATTTTAATCAAATAAATAAGATGCTTCTTTCAAAAAAAATCAAAACAGCTTATTGACCCCATAATTTTAAATAGTAGTGTAAATGTTAAATATTATTAGTACAATTATATTAAATGAAATGTTTTAAGGTGATGGTGCTATCAAAATAGGGTTCTTGTTGGCACCATGTTAGTCTGGAGTCCCGTCTGAGGCAAATTTCTTACCCTGAAAGCTTTTTCATCTATTTTATGGCTTTCAAGACATTACACGCTCAGCTCACACCTTCAGTCCCCCACATTTTCCTAAAGGTGACTCAGATCCCTTGTGGTTCTTTGTCAGACTATTGCTGCTTTGTTGTTTCATCAAGAATGCCGGAGTGGATTGCCATGTAGGTCAGCTGGAATACGCAGATGCCTTCATTCAGAACTAGACCTATAATATGTTATATCTAAAGAGTGCCTGCACTCTTGTGACCATGTTTGACCGTGTTGTTTGACTGGCAGATAAAAGGAACGTCCTTAGGGCGCATTCTTCTAGTCGGGGTCTCAGCCTGTTTGAGCTCTGCTGAATTGACATTGTTCCTCATGCTCTCACGGCCCCCGGTTCTGCTTTGATCTCTCCTCATAAACGGGAGGAAATGTTGTGTGCATCTCTTTACATCCTGTAATATAATCCATCAAATGTGTTTGTCTCAGCATTAACCGGCATCACCATCTCACAGCTGGAGAGATCATTGTTTCCTTAAGCTCCAGTTTAGAGCAAGCAAAGTGGTTGTTTGATTTAATTAAAAGATGTTAGCTGTTTTAGCATATTGAATGTGAAGGGCTTGGCCTTGTTCTGTGATCAGAGCAACCATGGGAATATTAAAAATGTATTTTGATTCAAGTTGAAGGCATGACATTGCAAGAACGTCAGAAACACCTGAAGGCGTAGAGAAGTACTCTGCATGTTCTCTGATGTTCCTGTACACAGCAGGATTCAGTAATTGGGTGTTTTTGGTCCCTGTACAGACTTATTGGGACTAATTGTCAAACACAAGCAGAACATATTTCAAAGTATGTTCGCATTAACAAAAAAGTACAAAAACAATATGCTTTCTCTATGAAATGGTAAAATATGAACTCCTTGGTGATTTTGTCAACTACTGTATGTTATGGACAAAACATGTCACTACACCATCTGATTAAGTGCTGCACTTCAAGTAACACATGTCAAATAACATGTACGTCAGACAAGCCATGGCACTCTGACGCAGTAAAAATACACTGTGGAGCAAGGAGGACACTTACAACGTGCGGAGAGACAAGACAGAGCAGGTTACTACCCGGTATATAACAAAGTCTCAGATTTCAAATTTTGTCATTTTGTAAGAAATTCAAACAACAACCACATTTTGCAGGCGGTTGTTCGTTTAGTAACATGAGAAGCATAAAATATTTTCGTAATTTGATGCAAATTGAATGTAAACGTGGTCTAATAAGAGACGTCAAGTCAATTTCAAGCAAACCTAAACAGTGCACAAAACATTTGTGTAGTATGATAATTTTTTGAAAGAAATATTACTTTATTCAGCAAGGATGCATTAAATTGATCAAAAATGACCGTAAAGACATTTATAATGTCACAAAATATTTGTATTTCAAATAAATGCTGTTCTTTTTGAACTTTTTGTTCATCAGAGAACCCTTGAAAATCTAATACAGTTTCCACATAAATAGTTTAACACTGATAATAAGAAATGTTTCTTATTCAGCATGAATGATGAAGGATCATGTGACATTGAAGAGTAATGGCTGCTTGACATTTTAAAATATATTAAAATAAAAAAATTTAAATTGCAATATTTAACTATCACAGTTTTTCTCTATTTTAATGAAATAGGCTAAATTAGATACTTCTTTCAAAAAACGAAAACATCTTATTGACACCATGATTTTAAATAATAGTGTAAATGCTAAATACATTAATACTGAATCATAAGCAGAAGCATAAAATATTTTTGGAAATTGAATGTAAATGTGGTCTAATAAGGGACATAGTCAATTTCAAGCAAAGTGAAATGGTGCACAAAATATTTGTGTAGTATAATAATGTGCTTTTTCTTAATGAATAAATATACTTCTGAGGAAAATTGTTAGAGAAGCATTATCATCAAGAAATACACTAAATTATTACTCACGTGATTATTTTAGGTACATTATTGTGTTCAGTTCAGTAGGACTTTTTTATGAACGATTTTATGAATCATTTAGTCAAATTCGTTCTGATCAAGTCTCATAAATGAGGCTCATTGTCTTTTGGCATTTGTATATATATCGGCTTTGGCTGAATTTTGATTTTTTTCTGCTGAGCTAGATCTACGGACAGGTTTCAACTGATTATAAACAAATAAGTGTTCATTTAATTTCAGCGATTTTTGTGTACGCCTCATCTCTTATCGTTTATTTGTCATCTTGTATTCTAGATATTGGCATGTGAAAACCCAGTGAAGCTAGTTAGTTGTTTAGATTTTTTTTTTCCTCTTTGTAAAATAAAGAGAAAGAGAAGTTGCTTGGGGTGGTAGGAAAAAAGTTGAAATTGAAATTTTCATTCCCAAATGTTTCAATTTAATTGTTTTTGTGAAAACGATTCCGAGAACATCTGAGAAGACGAAACACACTGTAGCATTAGTTAATCCATACCCAGTTATTACCAAGTAAAAAAAGTCCCAAAGTCCAATGCTTTTAATCATTACACACTAAACAAAATCATAATGTTATCGTATCATGATTCATGACCAAGATATTCATATAATTACTGTGCGTCACCAGTTATCTGCTGATTCCCACCACTAGACGATGCCTGAATCACGTCTGTCAGTCAAAGCTGGAGTAACTGTGTGTATATAGTAGTTATGTGAAGAATAATGTGAATGTGCCAGAAGGAACTGATGGTTTCCTGTTTTAGAAATAGAGGAACAAGCTATGTTTTTGTTGACTGTAAGACGTTTAGATCTCTCTCCTGAAACTAAGTACACTGTAACGTCTGTTATATCTTTTGTGCAACAACTACAACATAGCCTTAGCTTAGCATGAATTATTTCCCAAGAGAAACACACAAGACTACACAAATGTGTGCTTTGTATTTTACTTGGAGCAGACTGCAAGTGTGACGCTCTAACAGATCTCTGAAATGCTCATTTCTCATTCATTAGAACGTGTCTTCTGCTGGGATATTTATGATACCTGCGGTATTTAGCTTAGCACAAACTTTTGTATTTGTATAAAGACTGGTCTGCTGATGAATTATGCTTTTGTGTCTGCGTTGGGGCCGTGCTGGAGTTTATTCATGAGGATATATGAACTATCACAGGGATTGTCAGTTCTCATTTGTATTTTTCATGGTAAGCACTTTGTCACAAGGTGATATAAGTCCTCATCCTTGAATGTATCCTGTTTGCGTCAGGCCGTATAATTAATGTACAGTGCTAAATGCAAATGGATAGGCCTCAAGGAGAAAGCCTCATCTCCATCACTTTGAAAAAGTAACTCGTACAGTGAGACCCAAGGTCCCTGCTAACTCGGATCAGCTCTTTGCAGAAGTGGACCGCTGGCACACTCCAACCGGGGACTTCCTGTTTCGACTGTGACCTTCTTGTGGTGAGGGAATCTGACACCAGGAGATGGATTTCCCAGCTATGATGTAATGGGAATCCAAACGTAACAGATGATGGTGCCAGCCAGGTCGTCACTCGTCACTCACTTTTTGAACACTTTGGACCCTCAGAACAGTGCCGTCTGTCTGCAGATGGCTGTGGAAACTTGTCTGGATTTGGCTAGTCAGAGGTTAGGTTACATTCCTTGCTAATATCTCAGTCATTTCAGGAAATGTATACTTTCTCTCCTAATTCTTTCTTCGTTAGATAATTGTGTCAGTAGCATGGCACTCATTCTTTTGTCTGGATCTATTAATTTTATTCATATTCATACATATAATGACCTAAATACACTTCTTCTGTGATGAGTGTTTTTAATTTCTGAATTCAAATTCATTTTGATGTTTTTGGGGGGCATAAAGTAAAAAATACCAGGGTGATAAAAGCCTGATTAAAAGAATTTAGTTCTTGGCTAGAAAATATTAAAGCGATAGTCCACCCAAAAATGAAGATTCTGTCATCATTTACTATCATCACCCTTATGTTGCTTTAAACCTGTATGAGTTTCTTACTTCTGTTGAACATATAAGATGTTTCTATGATGTATGATTTCTATGATCGTTTTTATTGTGGACACTCTCATTGATCCATTTAACATCAGACTATTGTGTGTGTATTGTACTTATAGATACAGGGGCAGGAATGTTTGATTCATTTGGTTTATACCCGTTACTGAATTCCCTCCATGCAGTTGACTGACTGCCTATAAAACTAAAAAACAGGCACAGACCGAAAATTGTGTGTTCTGTACCATCCAATTTTCCCAGATATAGACCTGTCTAAATGTGTGTATGAGGTCAGACACTATAACTAACAGCTCTCGTTGCAGTCAGATGCTTGAGGTATGGCTGTTACAGCCTGCGCATAATTGTGAGGCTCGATGTTGTGCCGTCACTCAAACATCAGCCACAATCTTTTGGTATACTTGCAGAACGAATAGGGCAAAACTAGTTGGTAAGTGCTTTCTCAATGACAGCTTGTCAGGATAGTTATGCATTTATGTTGAGTGGTTGCTAGCTCTGAAGGCAGCAGAGGAAATGTAGCTTTTTGTGCCCAAAATCTGAATTTATTTTTGGATCTTACATCATGTTGACCCTCAGTGTTTTGCCATGGTCCAGAGTTTGCTTAACAAAGTATGTATGTTTGGCCCCAGAGACCTGTGGTGTTCTTTTCTTCTCTGTGGACCTTGCCATCTGTGAAGGGAGTTTGTTGACTTTCCATTAGTCGTGATCTACACGAGGCCAAAGTTCAGCGGTCCTGCAGGGAACGGGGACCGTCTGCAGCGCCCCAACATCTCACAGATTCAGCGGTGTGAGCTGAGCTGTCTGTCTCATAATCTCTTGCCTTGTGACAGTACTGTACGCCGCTCCCTCGCCTATGATGACAGACAGCCGAGGTCGGTGAGGTAAAATCTCAAAGTGAGTTTCGGCAGATTTGACTTGAAGAGTTTGGAAAAACTGCCTCATGTGAAACCTTGTTCCACTTTGTTCCCAGAACTGTTGCTGCTTTTGAATACACCTGGGAGGCTCCGAATCTCCAAGTCACGTAGTCGTAACTTGTCGCGTATTCAGGTCAGAAGCAAAATGCGGAAGTAGTCAAACCAAAACAAATAAACAGGCAATTAATTCACTCATTTGCGTAAATGAAATGGAAATTAAAAGCAAATCTAATTTCCCACCTGCTAATACGACTTCGCTTGATCGTTCATGTGCTCGTAATTTCTAATTATGATATTTCTGACTCTATTTGAAGGCCATCACACACCATTATCAAGATTTTCATGTAATGTATTTTAGCAGCCAGACGCATTTAGGATTCATTCAGTCCAACAATCCAATTCTCGTAGTCTTCAGTAAGATGATAATTCAGGAAAATGGTAATGACTTTCCTTCGTGGGGCTTTAAGGTTCCTGCTGAGCTGCCCTGAAGCTCTCCGTTAAGGAAGTAAATTGCTTAGACCCTTACAGCCTCAAGGTGAAAGAACCCCGGGTCCTCAAAATGGAGGGAGTCAGCAGTCCTCTCAGTCGTGAGGCGGTGTGTTACAGTCTACTCTGGTCCAGTTCCCAGACTTATCCCTTTACCACATGAATGTCTCTATTGTCCAGTTCAGGACCAGATGGGAAATGCGTGGTATCCAACTCGCCAGCTCTCCGTTTTTTAATCCCAGTTTTGTGAGAAGCTGAGCTGTTGGGAATCCTGCTGTGGCTGTTGGCCAAGAGACCGCAGGTGCGTTACATAAATTCCAAGCTTTCGCCAATTAAATATCAGTGTTGGCTGACCGTGTACCACACGGAAGTGCCAAGTTCCATTTGCCATTTACAACATTAACATGTACAACTTTGATAGGAGACTTTGTTTGGCTTTGTTGCCTAAAGCACACACTGTTGCCTAAAGATAATTCTGATGCAGCATTTTCTTGCCAATGTTAAAACTAGTGCAGTCAGATTGTCAGATGTTAAATGTCATAATATTGAATAAATAAACATTCAAGCATCATGGTATTTACATAGGACTTCTGTTCTGTACTTCCCAGGGACTTCCCGTGGTATTACCCTGCTGTACTATTAAAGCTGTTTCTTTAATGATATTTCTTTGAATTCAGTTTTCTTTGCTGTATTTGTTTTTCTGTTGAAACTGTATGCTCACCAAGGCTGTATTTGTTTGATCAGAATGCAGTACAGTAATGGTAATATTGTGAAATATATATATTTTAAAATAAAAGTTAATTGTAATTTGTTGCTCTGATGGAAAAAAAATGTACATTTCAGTCAGCATTACTCCAGTCTTCAATGTATGGTTGGGCAATATGGCAAAAATTGTGATTTTTAATTATTATTTTAATTAATTTTCAGAACATTTGACTGATTCAAGATTCCGATTCCGATTTTTTTTGTTTAATATTTAACAAGTAACATTCTTTTTTTAAATCATCTGGTTAAAGAGTATTCAAATTCAAAATCACAAAGTATAACAGTAGTAGTAGTACATAGTAGGCTATTATTAACAGTAAATGTTTTGTAAAAGAAAATAGCACCTTTCAGCCCGTCACCATCATATAAACAAAATATCAAACATACATTAGTATTTTTTTCACAGGTTTTTGCATTCCACTACACTGCTTTTCCATTGCTTTTCCATTACGCTGCTTTTCCATGTAATCATGCACTTGACGGACGTGTTTGATGATGCATAAGCATCTCGCATCTTTTGCAGCATCTCACCCATGAAACAGCATTCTGAAATATGGACCATTCAAGTTAAAAGAAGTTCAACTTGCGTCTCTCATAACCTTGCATTTTTCCCATTCCCCTGCTCATGTCTTGTGTTTTTCAACACAAAAACTGTATGAAAAGCTGCTTAGGATTAACAATATGTTACGGCCCTTCATAGAGCACACTTACGTGTGTAACATTTGACAATATTTCATTCAAAACATGATTCCTTGATTTAAATGAAAAAAAGGGAAACAAATCCATTTGAACTAAGTGATAAAATTAGAAAAAAATGGCCCACCCCTACTCTCAAATAATCTTTCAGAAATCATTCTAATATGCTGATTTGGTGCTTAAAAACAATGCTTATTATTATCAATGTTAAAAACATTTGTGCTGCTTAATATTTTTGGGGAAAGCGTGATAGTTTTTCAGGATTCTAGAAAGTTCAAAAGAACAGCATTCATTCATTCTTTTGTAACAGGGTAAAATTCTTTACTGTCACCTCGGATCAGTTCATCGCATCCTTGCTGAATAAAGTGACTTCATATTTGGAAAGTCCTTTGACTTTTAAAAGGTTTGGAACCCTTGTATTAGCATAGAGATGCCCTCAAATTTAATAGACGTGGACTAAAGCCACAGAAATCCAATTTTGGTTTCATGGGGTCTTCATTAATGTCATTGTCTAGGTGCAGCTCCGTTCTGTGGTCATTTGTGATAGTAGTTTAGTGGGAAAATCTTGACTGAGGGCTTTGAGATGCTGGATTTGTTCATGGGGCCACTGTTCTAATATTATAGCTGATATAACCAGCATGGCAAAACTCATTACTAAGATGTGAATTGATCTGAGCGTTTTCCTAGTGGGAAGGCCCTTCTGAGTGGCGTGGCGGCAGAGGCGCGTAGGGAGACACAGGGTAAATTGCATTACGGTTCGTCTCCTATTTCACCCAGCCTGTCTGATGGGATCAGCTATTGCAGAGCCACATGGATCAACAGCAGGGATGGAGGAAAGGTACAGTGGGGGCTTTTCTTCTGAAATAAGTGTGATTAGTATCAGTGCAGATGACTACCTTAGAAATCCTTGTTAGGAAAAAAAAAAAAAAAAAAAACCCACATCGTTTTTTTTTTTTGTCAATTGGGGCCAAGTGGGACTCAGTGGCACGCCAGTCTTGTGTGCTATTTCATCCATCTGCCATACCCTCTCAGGACAAGCTAGATAGTATATATTTCTGCACTGGGAGGGGGAGAGTGGACACAAGAATGCAGCTGCATTTGGCTTTGCTAATCCCTCAATGTTAGAGAGAATGGAGACTGTCTCTTGCGGTCCGGCACTTTGTGTTCCTCTGAAGGAAAAATACATTATTGTTAAGGTGAGTCCATGGCTTGATGTTAGACAATGTTTAGGCCTGTCTGCAATTTTCTCTTGTTAAAATACACAAATTGAGCTCTGTTTCTCGTTTGTGTCCTGTAGATTAGAGATCATAAAAAAAGCTGCTAGTAATTTATTTATTTATTAAGGTGTATATTTATTTTTATTTATTTATTAAGGCGAATAGAACTGATTAAAATGTTGTGTGTGTGCGTGTGTGCGTCTATGTTTGTGACATTTGTTCCACAGAAGAACTCATACAGGTTTAGAACAACACAACTATGAGTAAATGATGACCGAATTTTCATTTTTAAAAAAAAATCTGTTTTATGATGCTAATATTTAGAGACCAACCAAAAAGGTAAAATGTACTGCAGAACTGATAAACGAATAAGTAGAAAAGTATGAATAACATTAAAAAAAAAAAAAATATTTAGAGTGGCATGCAAATCCTGTATGAGAAATATGTGTGGTCTGTAAGGTTCGAGAGTTCATTTTCACAGTTCGGTCGATGCTTATTTAAACTTGAATTGTGTTTTAACCTTTTAAACCTTGAATTTTGAACTACAGAACTGCATTAGGCTATAGGTTCGTTATGGCCAAGGGAATCACTAAAATGTTTAACCGAGGTCAGATTTTCTGTGTGCCTAAAAACATGAAAACTATGTGACGTGAAAGAAGCTACAGTCTGTATTTTCATTTCTTAACCCGTCTAAGAGTGGCACTATCAGAATGTTGGAAGTGTTTGCTGCAGAAATGACATACTTTCACTTTTAACTCCATTGTTTCAGTGCAGGTTATTAGCAATTATCTTGAATACATCTGGAGTTCAGATTGGATCGTAGTGCACGCATGAAATGCTTTTTGTATTTATAAAATATTGAAACACTGTTTCAATACAGTGTCCATAGTAACCAAATTACATGCAAAACTAAATAATTACAGGAGTAGTACTAACAAAGTATATTTACAAGCATCTTAACAAAATAATTGAATTTCAATGGCATATTGCTCATTTGCTCATGCAGCATTTACTATATCAAACACTCTAATGTGCAATGTGACCTAATGTCCTCATATTTATAACACATTGTTTGCTCTTGAAACATTGTGAAACTGAAGTGTCAGTATTAAAAAAAATAAAAAAATAAAAAAAACTTCATTGTTCTGTATTTTACCTCCGTCACCAGAGGCTATATCAGTCTGAGGGAGTCGTTCATGAATTTCTAATAGCAGCTACTCTACAGAAGTGATGGTGTTGCTGTAGCGTACAGCCTGTGGCGTGACTGAGCAAATAATGTCCAACAGCCAGACCTGTTCTGTTTCCTCCATTTCAAACGACATGCTTTATGTGCTAGTCAGTTTTTGTGCTGCTTCTGTTTGTCCTTTC
This sequence comes from Tor tambroides, assembly GCA_021397915.2. Classification (NCBI taxonomy): domain Eukaryota; kingdom Metazoa; phylum Chordata; class Actinopteri; order Cypriniformes; family Cyprinidae; genus Tor; species Tor tambroides. Next base: position 3,422 of record JAFVLL020014963.1, on the reverse strand, counting down.
CATCATATTCCCACTTCGCCAGTTGCAGATGGGGCATTAAGATGTTGGGCAAATATGTGAATCCATTCTGTCTCTAACAAATTTGGCTGTCATTTTCAATTAACTCTGTTTAGACTTGAAACCCATCTTTCCTTAAAGCTATACATCTCCAAACTGAACACACCTGTTCCTTTTTTGTGCATCGCCCCCTATGGAAAGAGAAATGGTAGTGTAGGGTACATAGTTTTGATGGGACTCAAATTACACTCATATTTCAGTACCAAACAAGAGATAAAGTCACTCCAAGTGCCTGGATTATATTTTGGGTGGCTTTTTGTCTCAGGTAGGCAATGGAAGCTCCACCTTTCATTTAAAAGAGGAACTCACCTGTTTGATTAGTCTAGAATGCACATGCCTATTAGCTAGACATATCAGGTTGGTCCGGTATGAATTTTTTGGTTTTTGATTTTGAGCTGAAGAAACATATTTTATAATGGCAATTTTGTCAAAATCTGTTGGTTATTTTAAACGTTATTTTTTTTTGACAAAAATACAGTAGTATTGCAAAATATTATAACAATTTAACTGTGTTCTGTTCCAATATGTGACCCTGGACCACAAAACCAGTCTTAAGTCGCTGGGGTTTATTTTTAGCAATAGCCAAAAATACCTTGTATGGGTCAAAATTATTGATTTTTCTTTTATGTCAAAAATCATTAGTATATTAAGTAAAGATCATGTTCCATGAAGATTTTTTGTAAATTTCGTACTGTAAATATATCAAAACATAATTTCTGATTAGTAATATGCATTGCTAAGAACTTAACTTGGACAACTTTAAAGGTGATTTTCTCAGGATTTTGATTTTTTTTTGCACCCTCAGATTCCAGATTTTCAAATAGTTGTATCTCGGCCAAATATTATCCTATCATAACAAACCATACATCAATGGACAGCTTATTCATTCAGCTTTCAGATGATGTATAAATCTCAATTTTGAAAAATTGACACTTATGACTGGTTTTGTGGTCCAGGGTCACATATGCTTTAAAATGTAATTTATTCATAAGATCACAAAGCTGAATTTTCAGCAGCCATTACTCCAGTCTTCAGTGTCACATGATCTTTCAGAAATCATTCTAATATGCTGATTTGGTGCTCAAGAAACGGTTAGGCTCATTAGTGTTGAAAATACTGTATTTGTGCTGCTAATATTTTTGTCAAAACCTTTTTTTGTTTTTGTTTACAATTCTTTGAATATAAAATTCAAAAGAACAGCATTTATTTGAAACAGAAATATTTTGTTGCAGAATTGTAACTTTTAACTAATAATGCATCCTTGCTCAATAAAAGTTTTTTTTTTTTTTTTCCCCCCCATTCCGCATTCCCAAAAACAAATGTTTACTGAACCCAAACTTTAACAGTAGTTGTAGATAACAGCTGTATTTGTTTACCTATTACCTACATAATAAACAACTTCCCAGGAACATTACCAAGATGGCCGCTGAGTGACCTGACTTTCCTTAAGGGACTTTGGTTGTTTTTACAGGTTTGCACTGGTTCTTCAGTGCTCAGTTGTGTTGAGCGGTGGTCAGCTCACATACTCTCTGTCTCGCACACACACTCATACACACACTGTCTGTCTGCGTGATTGTGCTGCTTTGAGAGGGAGACCTTGGGGGGATGTTGGAGGGGAGGAGGGGTATGAATAGGTTATGCTTGAGTTCACACCCCCCACCGTTCACAGGACATCAGAAGACTGATGAGTGAACGTGAATTTCACAGCTTCCACTGCTACTTGTGCAGGTGTGTGTGTCTGCCTGAAAGAACTGTGCTCACAGTTCCACTAACACACACAGACCCTTATCTCCACCCATCCGTCAAGGCTTTGTTAAAAAGAAGGGCTGGTAAATGGCAGCCATGATGGATTACTCACTCATTTGGCAGCTCTCTCATTTGTGTGTGTCTGAGCGTGTACGTGCAAGAGCGACAGAAATGGGAAAATGACTAAAGTTGATTTCCTTTCCACAACAGTATGTTGTTTTTGTTTATTTGCTATTTCACACTGATTCTATTTCAGTAACAGTTATACACAAATGACGGCTATTATTAAGTTTTAATTTTTTTATGTTTTTATTTATTTATTTATTGTGTTGGGTTTCCATCCACACATTTTTTTTTGTGAGTTTAAAAATATTGCATAAAAATACTGCACGAATACTACACATGTACATTTTTTTTTTTCTCCAAAGTACACTACCGTTCAAAAGCTTGAGGTCAAGTTTGTTGTTGAAAGAAGTCTCTTATGCTTACCAAGACTGCATTTATTTGATCAAAAATACAGTAAAAACAGTAAAATACAATTTAATATAATTGTAAAATAAGGCAAACTGAATTTTCAGCATCATTTCTCCAGTCTTCAGCGTCACGTGATCCTTCAGAAATCATTCTAATATGTTTATTTTGTTATCAAGAAACATTTTTTATCAGTGTTGAAAAAAGTCATGCTGCTTAATATTTCAACACATGGGATGGAAATGTTGCTTTATTTGCATATTGTTTTTGTGATATTTTGATTGCCCATAAGTTCAGTTCACAACTTGGGTGGAAACAGCTATTCTGGAGCGTAGAATATAAGGGACTTGAAGAATTTTATTTTATTTTTTTTAAGTGAGAAACAGATGTCCAATCAGACACTGTATACAGGGCAGTTAAGGTGCATAGATTGAAAGGTTCAGGTCACAGGTGTAGAATACTTCAGTTGACCTCAACACACATCCATAGATTTTTTTTCTTGCTTCACCCCTGGGTCATCAGTAAAATGTTCATTTGCATCATTAGATAACAATTTCTGATGCTTATCTTGTTCCGTTCAGGCCACTGAGTGCGAGTGTTGTATCCCTCAGGGGTGAGCGTATCCATTATTGTGTGATTAAAAGAAGACGACACTTCTGACTGTGCAACACAGTGTAATATTACCTTCATGACAGTGAGGTCTTCTGTTTAGGTTTTTGAAAAAGGCTGTAAGATTGTTCTTTCACCTTTTTATGGCACCAGCACTTAGCAGAGCAGCTCTTTAAAGTGCTACATTTGAAGTCTTGATCTTTGATTTTCTTCAAACTGACAGAACAAGCTCAGAGCTGTGCTAATGAGGTGATCTGCTTCACGTTCCTCCAGTTCCTCTGTGGGTTTCTTGTTTTGATCAATATAAATGCAGTATTAAGGTCAACAAACAAATCACGACTATATACTATTTAATACACATTATTTGAATTAGCAAATTGTGGAGGAAGATTGAACCGAGAGGGGCAGACTAGAGGTCAACTAATATGGGTTTTTCTCTGGTTGATGCCGATGCCGATATTTAGAAATCAGGGTATATCGATGGCCGATATATATGTATGTGTATATATATGTATGTGTATATGTATATATATGTGTAT
>JAFVLL020014962.1:0-13687 GCA_021397915.2 Tor tambroides | reverse complement strand
ACACTGAGGAGCAAATATTGACAGCATTTGTCTTGAGCTTTGAAATGTTCAAATTCCCAAACAGAAAAACCAAAAAACAAACAAACTCAGAATAATGTCTGGGTTCTGCCTTTTGATTGGCTGGCTACTGAATTTAAACATTGAGGGTGGTACTTTGAATTCTGGAATATCAGAAGCGATGCTTTGAATTTTTGATGGTGAAAGATTTCCGCTCATGCTCGGCTTAGCCCTTGACAAGGATTTGCATCCTTTGAAAATGTGCTGACCACCGGCAAGTAAACAGACGTGACCACCTTGACAAACAAGTCAGGTTTGGTGTGAGGGAGAGTGTGTGTCGTTGTGTGTTCCGAAAAAGGGTATTAGCAGTTTGTTTCAATTAGACCGCGGGCACAAATCAACACCACATTCTAAATTAAAAAAACCCCAATCCTCCCAAAACCTATACTTACAACAACTCAAACCACCAGAAATGTTATGAAAGAAATGAATCTTATAAGTGCATTTCCACTGAAGCTGCTAATAGATGCCAAAATGTACATAAATAATAATTAGTGTTTATAGATACAATATATATTTATACATGTGAATATATTGCACCAACTAGTTGATTTAAGTTGATTTAAAATCAACTTAAAATTTTAACCTAAGTTTACCAATATATATATTTGCTTCTGAAAAAAGTTGTAACTGTAAAAAATGACTGTATTTTTCTGAATTATGATATATATAATATAGTATAATATAACATATTATTATACATATTATTATAATATAACCTATTATGGTTAGTCATTTTTTTTCATGTCATTTCATTTCAGCTGCCTATTGCGGTTTATGGTCCTAATATTTTTTACATGAAATCATATTTTTATATACAATATTATTTAAATTAGGATTTTTCAGTTTTAATATGAATATCCGTAAGACCTTTACATAACATAACCGAATGACACAAGTGTACACAAGTAATTGTAAATGCACAATTAAAACAAGATATTCTATTTGAGACACAGTTTAATACAATTTTATGGAAATTTAGACATCTAGATGCACAAAATCACAGGATAAGCCCACCAACGTGCCGCATCTCTCTCATTTGTTCATTTTGGGCCAATATTCGATCCTATAGTACCTGAAAGAGACCCTCCTCCATCACCGCCCACCCTTCTGCACACACCTCTCACTTAATAAAGAGCTATCCGAACAAGCTCATTTATTTTCCAGAAAATTAACTCACTTTCAGTCCTGATTAATGATTTTAATCTAAATGAATCAAATTAAAAATTGAAAATTATATTTCCAAAGCCCACAAAAAGGGGGGAAAAAAGACAAGGAGAAAAGACCATTCCCACTTAACAAATGAGCCTTCAAATATTAAAAGAGGAGCAGGAGTGGGTGATCCTAATGAAATGTGTCCGGTGCTTGGCTGCCTCTCCCTACACATAGGCAGATCCAGAGCCGGAGAAAAAGGAGATGCACAGAGAAAATAAAGAGATAGGAGAGAGGGAGCCCCGCTCATTGTCCGCACAAATTCTGGAGAGAATTACTGAGCTATCTACTTACTTTAATTATTGTGTCATGCCCTGTACATTCTCAACACTGCTTAAAACGAGAACGAGAGAGAAGGGAACTGCAGGTGCCCTGGTCATGTGACTGCAGTGGGCCGAAGCTAGTGAGTGGGCATTGACTGATGCAGACAAATTTAGTGTGATACTTCGGCACAGAAACTCCAGTCGTGGCTGGCTGCGTCTCTTTCTGGGCTTTGTTGCTAAACTGCCAAATGCATGGCTGACTTAATAGACAAAGTGATGAACGGCGATCATTTTGGGGTGGAGGAATATTGCTGACTGCCGATATTGGAATCACTTGTGATTGGATCACCATCGGATTTCCCACTTCAAACGGCCACGTACATTGGAGAGAGAGAAAGGGGATCGGCATCTAGGTCAAATTGACATGTTTGTGCTTGCTTTGCGAGGGGAAAAAAACACAACCGGAGCGATGGAAAAGGCGTTTGTGAGTGGAACGGTGTCACTTGTGTAAAGCTGTTATTGGTTATCGAGTCATGGCTGTTCAGAGGCGAGCACAATTTTATTATGACCCATCTTTATGTAATAATAATTTATTATATAAAATTGTATGAAAGCAAAAAAAAAATCTATGTGAATGAATACACATAAATAATAATATTAATAATTAATATTAATTAAATAAATAATCAAATCATTGCTTTAAAAATATTTAAACAGCAAAATAAAAGTATTCAATTCTAATGAAACCTACTAAAAAGTAAACTATTTAAATTAGAAAATTAAGCCCTGATATCATGTTTCTTCTATCTGCCAATACCAATAAAACCAATAATAATAATAATAATAATAATAATAACGAAGGAATCCGTGAAAAAGCAGAATAAATAAATAAATAAACAAACAAATAAACACAAAAAAATGCACCAGGCACTGCAATGACAAATTTAGCTTTAGTTACACTATTCAACAAAGAGCAAAATAAATTAAAACAGTGCTGGAAAAAAAAAACACAGGCATTGCTATCCCAAAGGAGTAGCTCTCTGAGGACACCAGAGTTAGCTGAAAAACTGTGGTTAATTTGCTCCATTATTTTTTACCAAGGTTATGCAAGAAAATCATAGATATGTTTCATTCAAACAGGATTTAAATCATAAAGTATGCTTGTGAAACACAAATTTGCCTGGGAGAACTAGTTCCGTCTGAAAAGGGCTTTGGAGAAAAATGCATCAATTCAAAATCAAGGAGCATGATTGTGTTTACATCTGAGGTCTCCATTTAATCCAAAGAGACACCCAATGGTGGGCAAAAGCCAAGGCAGAATGAGGTGTTAACAGCACACGGGTGTGTAGGGGTGAGATATCGGCCAGGGGAGGTGGTAGCCAGCATTGCGGGATCAAAAGGAGCGATTTTTGCCTTCATCTGGCCTGATGGTGGAGTAAATGAGAACAGATCAGCGCTGCGGTCTGTGGGCAGGTGGCTGTCGGCCGTCGTCCGTCTCCCAGCCATTAAATTTCTGGCAAGATGGAGGGCCTTCTTTTCCTCTAGCCACACTTACAGATCAAACAGTGACAAATGAGATGTAACTGCACTTGTAAAGCAAGGCTACAATCTGTCAAAGTACAATATAATTTGTGATCTGACGTGGCAACCATGCTGTCTATTCCTGACGTCGCAGCTTGCCTGGATTCACCTACAAAATATCACATTTTCTTTCTTTCCCTCTCTTTTATTCCACATTCTTTTATAGATAATCAGTGATGCTGATTTTTGTGACAGTTGCTTACATACTAATTTGTTTTTTGTTTTAATAAATGCATTCAAACATAACCTCTAAAAACTATTTAAATCGGGAAAAAAATTAACTTTGATATCATGTGCTTCTACTATCTATAATAATAATAATAATAATAATAATAATATACTTTATATAAATAGCATTATAAATAGTGTAGAAAAAGTCCTGAAATTATCTGCTTCTACTATAAGACTGATAATAATAGAATATAATGGTTAATAATAATAATAATAAACAAAAATGTACTTTATATAAATAGTATTATAAATATTTAAAATATTTAAATGTGGCAAAAGTCGGAAATGATCTGCTTCTACTATCAGACTGATAATAATAGAATATAATTGTATTTATTAATAATAATAATGATGATGATGATGATGATAGTAATAATAATAATAAAAAAATATGTATACACATTTTTCATAAATAAATAAATAAATAAATAAAATAATATAAAATAAATCAAATCAAATCAAATCAAATCAAAACAAAACAAAATACATTTCAACCAGTCGGCCAAATATGACAGACTGATACACAAATGGAAAGATGGATGGATGATGATTGACAGATGGATAGATAGACTCCGTTCTAAAGCTCCATTGTCTGTATTTGTGTGCAGTAGGCTTGGTTATTACCTGAGGAAAATCATTGCTGAGGAAAAAACTACTTAGTGAGCTGTATGACTGCATTAACAAGGCCTCTCTCTGCCTGAACAATTCCTCGCCTCTAAATGATCTAATTAAAGTCTCATCAGTCGTGTGTCTCGGGCCGAGCCCTCCGCTGCTGCATTCAGACACTTTCACACAGAACGGCGTTCCCTGCTGTGCTAGCGCTCCCCTCGGCCTCACTGATCACATGGAGGGCTTCTGATACATCATCATAACAGACAGTGGGTGTCTTCTGAGGGTGGAGGACTTGTAGAGGTTTGGATGTTGAGCAGGGGTGTACGATGGGGAAGAGGGTAACAAAATTAACCCTTAGGGGTTGAACAGTAATAGATATGAAAATGAGTTAACTGTTGGGACCACAAACCATGCAGGTACACTTTCAACACATTCCTTATACACATACGCAATGAATCATCTAAAAAGGAGGCTGTCTCCTTCAAAAATTTGTAAACATTTATAAGCTTTCAACATGACCGGAACAGACAGATTTTTATGGCAGGTCATCGTCTATCAGGAGCTGTGAGATTGATACGGTATGTGTCACTATGGAAGGGCGTGAGTGCTGTAAGGCAGTGGGTGATGGTGGCCGTGTGATGGGGGAGATTGCATTAGAGCAGAGCACGGGATGGTGCTGGGGGCTGGGCCACACTGGTTAATATGGGGCAGTGGGGAAACTGATGGTGTTGTAGGAAGGCCTCCAGGTTGCTTCAGGTCGGTCGGTGGGAGATGAGTGGGTAATTGCCACTTCACCATGCCCAGTGTGTTCATTCAACCCTTCAAACGACAGAACAAGCATCTCAGCCCATTCCACTTTCTTTCTTCCACAGTGCATAATTGGGACTCGTAGTATATGTGTTCATATTATCAAAACCTAAATATGACATAATACAATAGCAGACAAAAAAAAAAGAAAAGAAAAAAAAACACATATACACACAAAAACACAAAAAACATCATATTGATTTTATTTAAAACAAAATCAAATTATTACAGACACATACACACTCACACAGAATTTTATATATATATATATATATATATATATATATAGAAAGAATTAAGGTCATTATAAAATATACATATTTTATAATTTATTTTATAATATTATAAAATTATATTATAATTAAGATAATTAATAAAATATTAATAAAATTAATAAAAATGGACACTTAAGATGAATTTGTGACTCTGACAATGTAAATAATAATAATAATAATAATAATAATAATAATAAATTAGAAAAGCATGCAATGGTCTCAGACATTTGATCCCCACTATATGCATTACATATTTAGGTTTTGAACAACATGATAAAATAAAAAGAAAGAAATAGTGTGTCATCTCTCTCCTTCCACCACACCACTCTAAAAATATCTGAAGATATTGTTCTACATGCGTCAAATTCACCTCATCAGCACTTATTAAAAAATCCGTACAATTAGGCCTTGTGCCATCTAATTAGCCCAAAGCAATTTAAAGACAATGAGTAAATGAAATGCTTTGCAATCAGCTCACATTAATTTTCCATTGCACATAGTGAGGGCTGCATTGACTCATCACACATGATCACGACAGTGTCTTTTAAACGGAGACATGAATACTCACAATAAACACACAAAGAAAAAAGTCCTTTGTTGACGGTCTGTGTGCTATTTGTGTGTCGATTCTGTGAGATTTAGGTGAGGTAAACACAGGGACTGTAAGTGTGGTGTGGGTTTACGGCTGAGTGATGGGGGTATGACCCACTGAAATACACTCTTCTAAAGAAACTTCATCTGTCAGTCATATCAGTGCTTTAACAGCTCTGTGCCGGACAGCCTGGGGTACCGGGAGAGGATAATACTCTGTTTGTAAGCGTGTTTGTGTGTTTGTAAGTGTGTGTGTGTGCACAGCAGAGAGTCGTGAGACCAGTGCTTTTCCTCATTCAAGACATGTATGTTGTGCACCTTTACCAATACGAGCTTAAAAATGCAATCTTTCTTGCGTGTTGGTAGCATAACAGCTAAACATGTGGTCTGCTATCACATAATCTGCAGGTTCAGTTCTTCACTTTGGAGAAAACTACCTGCTAAATGGCAACCACACAGACAACAGAAAATAAAAGCAACATAAAAAAACATGTCTAACAACAACAACGGGTAGATCTGTGGGGATATCGGTGATAGATTAACACCCTGCATCAAACTAAGCAGGTCATTTCTACACTATTTTTGGATGAGAAATTAACAGATGCGTACTGATGTGCCTGGTGGTAACAAACCTCAGGACAGAAATACATTTATAATACTTTGTTTCAATGCCTGTGACCTATTTTACAGCAAATTACACAATTGCTTTTGTACATGCTGACACTCATGCTAATTAGACTTGCGCTGTTGTGTTGTCGTGCGCTTATAAAGAAACAGATGTGGTGGCAAAAGTGTCATCATGAATTTGTTAAGGATTCACATTAGAAGATCTGTACCAGTGGACTTGGAGCTTGAAATTAAAGTGTGATTTGAGTTCCCAGAATGCATCAGCTGCATGAAGAAGTCTGGAAAAAGTCCAATGACTACTAAAGTGTATGTTTATCCTTGGAAGTAATAATATTGCATCCAGTGTGGTGAAGCGCTTTTGATCCTGAGTGTGTAAAAAATGTTTGCCTTGCCAACTCTACAGTAGGAATTCAAGACTTCCTCTCACCCGTGTTCGCACTCCTGCCATTCATAGATTACTATTATCAAGCCTCTCAATGCCAGCAGACCCTGCCCTGCAACCAAATCAGCCTGGCCGGCTGGAAAAGCACAGTCTGTGGGCTCAGCATGGTCTGTCTATTCCAAAAAAAAAACCTGCCGTCTGCAAGCAGCGGCGCAGAACCAGAGAAGCCAAGAGCCCAGTCCGACTTGTGCCTTCATGCACAAGTGAAGCCCAGTAAGGAAATTGGTCACAAATTGTGCAGCCCAGTAAGGAAATTGGTCACAAATTACCAAAACAAAGCAGTCGGAGAGAGCCAGTGCAAGCAAATCGTAGCCTGCGGCCATGGCCCACTGCACTGTACAGAGCGCTGATTGAGCCACATCATTCAAAACGACATGTTACTGTTGTATTGTTATGACAGTCGGGCAGCTGCATGATTGGTGCGGTTGCAAGAGCCCATATAGAGCCATTAAAAAGGTCAGCAGGTGCTGGACAAGGCGGCTGCACGAGCGTCCCAACGGAGGCGTTCTCTGGGATTGCGGGCGGTGGGCTGCAAGCACTTGGGATGAGGGACACGCTGAATTCTGGAAGCGGTCCAGACTATTGCCGAGCCACTCAATCACAGCTCAATCGGAGGCCCTCGCTTCAGCAGCATCTGCCAGGCCTGTGGAAGTACATATTCCAGCGCTTGCATTTAGGGTGATTCGGTCACAAGTATCTCAGGTTGCTGAGAGTGAAGAAAGAAAATTTGCATTTGTTTGCATTTGAATGTACAGTGGACCCAAAAAGTACATGGACACTTAAGTCATACTTAATGTATGAAGTTCATTGCACTAGAAAAAAAAAAAAAAAAAAAATCAAGAGGCATCTCAAAGCAAATTACACCAGAAGCTTTTGTAGAAATAACTATATTTATTTATTTATACTAGGGATGCACTTAAATTCAAATTCTAACGATACTAATTATTATTTCAATATTATGAATCATAACTGATAAATGGACAATATAGTTTTTCCCTAAATAAATTAAAATAAAAAATGTAAATACATTAAAACAAAAAATAAATAAAAAATAAAACATAAAACATTTTTAAAAATTGTCTTAATTTTAAATAATAAATTTCAAATAAACCGCACTTCACTGTAAAAATGATCGTGAATTTAATGGTAAAAGACTGTAACAGTAAAAGACTGCTACAGTAAAAACCTGTTAAATGGTTAACGGCAAGTTCCCCTACTATATATGATGAAAGACAAATAAGTTATTGTTGTCAAATTATTGTTATTGCATTATTTCAGTGTCATGTGTGTTACCATGATGGTGTTTAGTGTTTATGTGAATGACACTGTGCACCTTCTATATATGTTAATATTTAAAAGCTGCTTGTGATGGGCTTTGGTTCATCATGTGACTTTCGCATCACCACCTGCTTTTGGTGGTTATCAGTGTATTACAAAGGTACAAAACAGATTTCAGTACTTCAACAGGTTGGTATATTAACAATATATCAGGTAATGAAATTACGGTATTTAAATGTAAATTTAAGTTAAATCCGTAAAACCCAAAAATGTTGCTACCATATTTTTTATGGTAAAATTCTGGCAACTACAGCTGCCAATTTTCTACCGTAAATTTTTGACTGGTTTGATATTTCATCTAATGCTAAAGCATTCACACCTTAAGTGTGACTACATTGTCCAAGTCCTTTTTGTGGCCACTGTATGTATACATCACCTAATTATGTGAATATCTGCCATGGACGTGCCAAGCAGCTGCCTTCTGGGAAAAATCGTCATTTATTAAAGTGTCAGCAAAGTGTCCCTGGTGCTCTGTATGGAAAACGAAAGAGCACAGACCTCCAGCTGTCCCTCTGCCCACAAGTGGTTGTGGCAGACTGGGAAATGCACGAGTGGAGGAGGAGGAGGATGGGAAGAGTCCTCCAAAGTCAGCAGCATGTAAAATCTTCCCCCGCCTGGCTGGGGTCCAAACATACAACGCTCATTCTGCCTCCAATTCAGCGCAGGGACTTCCACCAATCCTCTGTGGGTTACTCGAATGCCTAAAGATGTCATTTAGTTGAGGATGGCGAGCAACCAGGGAGCGCAAGAACAGAGGGATTGGAGGGGAGGGAAGAGCGGTGGCAGGGGAGAACCGAGGAAGGAGCTGAAGAGGGATTTGCTTTCACTGTAAACTTCTGTTGCTGCTGGAGAGGAGGTGGAAAAGGCACAACGAATGACCTTTCTGTCTCTGCACGGAAAAGAGAAACCTCTCAGCAATTAAGAGGTGAGCATGCCTAATTATGTGTGTGTCGTTTTTAGGCAGCGCTAGAGGGGATCTCTAAATAGTAAGAGAGGGTCGGGGGGAGGGGAGAGGAGGGTGAGATGAGGTGGATGGAGGGTAACTAACCCAGCTGTTTCATTCCCAGACCCAACCTGGAGGGGTGTGCTATGGCCAGTAGTTTGGGTTTTTAAGCAGGTGCGGTAGATAGGACAGTCGGACGACTCCCGGATGACCCACGAAGGGTTATTTCAGGTGAAGCAACATGCTTTCAATCCTTGAAGGAAGGTGTGTGCTGTGATACACATCACTAGCGCTATCAAGCAAGGCCTGCCAGTCAGTTATGACACTATAATGAGGCTGTCATGATATTCAAATGGCTCCACTCTGAAGAGCGTGACTGTCTGCGGTGCACACTTTCTCCTTCACGATGAAGAGGCAAAAGTCTTCTTTTGAGTGACATTTCATACTTAGAAGTTAGACCAAAACCGGATGTCACAGTGTAAGTTCTATAAATATTTTATATAATTAAATTACGTAGACATTTGGGAAACCCAAAATGGCATTGCTGTGAAAACCCAATTTTGGAAGTTTTATTATCTAAGAGTGTACTGGTATATCATCAGTGCTTTTCACAATGATTTTTCTGTCTGGTTGGTTTGCCACATATCTAGCAGTATATTAGTCTTTGTGGTTTGCGATAAGATGGACAACAGTTTGTTCTTTAATGAGGAGATGGGTCGGACCTCGAACTGAAGGTGTAGCACAATCGCAAACTGGAAGAAAAACAAACCAGCTGTGAGAAAGGGTTGCCATGCTGACATTTAAAAGCACACACAGAGGCGCTATCTAGGAATAAAGTAGGCCAAACTACAGAGAGAGAGAGACTGCATAATGATATCACCCCCCTGAGAGCTCTCTTTAAGATGCTGGCTCTCTATTTTGGGGAGGTAAGAGTGGGGGAACGTGGTGGGTGGAGGGTGGTCTCAGACGGGTCCTCTCCTCAGGCTCTAAATGAATGGCGGCGTTGCATAATCCAACGAGCCTCGCTCGCTGACAGCACAATGATTTATGCCCCCCGTCAGAGGAAGAGAGGGGCGAGAGAGAGAAAGGCAGCCGAGGAAGGGTTGGAGTGTGAGAAAATGAATGAGAGAGAGGGAGAAAGAAAGAAAGAAAGAAAGAAAGAAAGAAAGAAAGAAAGAAAGAAGGAACTAAGGAAAGCAAAAAAAGACAAAACAGAAATGAATGGATAAAACAGAAATGGGGTGGAAGTTAGAAAAATAGAAATGAGGATGAAGGAGGTGAGACAGATGCACTCGACAAGACTCCTGTCAAGCCAATAGTCCTTTCTCGGTCTCATTGACTCTCTCCATCTTTTTCCAGAGACACTTGGGACGACTTAAGTCAGACAGCTTCAGGTTATCATTTTTAGCACAAAAACGTATTGTTTAAGATTTTATTATTTAGTTATAGTTTTCCATTTAATCTGGGGGGGGGGGGGGGTGCACTGGTTTTTCTTCAAACCTAGATTTTACATCAAATGGTGACCCTACATAGTACCAAAAATTTTTACCACACAAAAATTATTTAAAAACATCACTAAAATCAATTATTTAAAAGCATAATTAATAATAATCACAATAACAGAATTATTTATTATCTAATAAGAAAAAAATATTTTAATCTATTATTATTAGTAGTAGTACTGTAGAATTTTAGATTCTAGAAAGTAATTACAGAATTAATAATATCGGCAGCCAATAACTGGTCACTCAACACAGGATGAGTGAATGACATGCAAACTATCTGATTTGGCACACAAATCTACATCAAAGAATTACCAAATTTTGCCACAAGTTAAATATATTAAGTTTCTACAATATATAAATATATTGTGGAAACTTAATTTCCTGTAAAGATGCTTTGCAACGATTTGTATCGTAAAAAGTGCTATACAAATAAACTTGAATTGAAACTTGAATTGAATCAAAATATTCTAGAGTTTGATAACCTTTGACATCAACAAAAAAAGAGGAACCAATATTTGGGTCACAATCTACCAGTTAAGAACTTATAGACTAAACATTGTGCGAAAATAAGAACTTTTTTGCAGCGCTGTATCTGACCACTGTGATCATTGGCTCTGGCATGTCCTGTGTCATTCACGATAATGGTGACAGTGGCCAGCAAGCTATATATTTCACTGAAAGGTTTGCAGCACAGAAGCAGAGGAATTTTAAGCAGGATTTGATGCGATGAGGCAGGCTTTTGAGTTTTAAATTGCTCTCTTGCTCTGACTAAAAGCAGCACGCACTCTATATGTATGAGTATGTATGTCAGTGTGTATGTGTGTGAGACAGAAAGAGAGATAGAGAGAGACGGTCAGCCTACTCATATCTACAGGTAGGTCTGGCTATTTTGCTTCCATGGCTGCTCGTGTCCCCTGGGAGATGCAGTGGGGAGAGCCACTGCTGTCAGAATCCAAACTCCAGCCTTCGTTAGCACAGCCGCTATCTATAATACAGCACAATAATTGGGCGAGCTCTAATTGCCTTCTGCAGGAATTAGATGTTACATATTCGGAAGGTGCATCCCATCACTGCCAACCTACGTCTGCAGGTTTCTTATTTTCTCTCTCTCTTATTCGCTTTCTTAGTTTAGATGAAAGCAAATAAAATATACCATGTTTGAAATAGATTCTATGACAGAAGACAGAAGTATCACTCCAAAAAAGTAGGAGAAAGAGAGCTCTCTCTATGGAGAAGGTCATGTTCAGACATGAGGAACGAGTGGCTGAGAATCTAGCCTCATCATTATCATCACACATATGCACATTTTCCCTTAGCTTGAGTACGCAAGGTTTAGCGGAGTGAAGAGCATGTAGGTATTTATGGGTGCGTGTATATGCATTAGCGTCCTAGTGTATATGTTCTTGTGAATAAGTGCTTTCTCTGAGTATAAGTGTGTGTGATCAGCGCTGCATGCATCAGTGAGTGTTTCTGTGAGTGTGTGAACTGCATCTCTCTAAGTGTTGTGTAATAAGCACTCTCCAGTCCTGATGTACGGCTCTCGTTCCCCTCACGCTGCGTACCGCCGGGTGCTTTAGCTCGAGCATGTTAGGGCTGATTCTCGGTTGCGGTCTCAGGCCAGTGCTCTGTCAGGCCCCGTCGCTGTCTCTCTGACTGTCTGTGGATATAATTTTACAGTTGGGTGGCTTGAGGTAGCGACGCGGCAGGCGGTTGGCCCCCAGGGTCAAACAGAGACATAGCTGGAGGCAGCAATTTCCTTGCAGGTAGAACGCGCATGTGCCTGCAAGGTGAGCACCTGCACAAGCTTTCGGTACGACAGTGAGTGTGTGCTGTTATTGAGAGGCTTTGCTTGTGCATATGTATGAGTGGTGTGTGTGTGTACAATGTGGGGGTGTTAAGCTGCAGGTGAGAGTTGCGGTGTGATAGGTGGACAGATATCATGTTGGCTGGTTCGACTAGCCCTGCGGGGGTTTGGCTGTGTGTGCCGAAGGATTTCATCACTTTGGCTGCCTGGTGTACAGAACTCCAAGTGTATGTTGTGGATGTGTGTATGTGTGTGTGTGTGTGTGTGAAGGATCCTTTTTTTTATCAGGATTACTTATCCCATCCCCACCTCCATGTCTCCCAGGGGTGACAGGGCTAATTTCAGACAGATCTTCCCCTTAAGCAAGCTGTTGGCTATGGGTAACATCCCATACCCCCTCCCCCAAAACCCTCCAACACCTCTGCACGGACGCTGACAAGTCAGCTTAGCCCGTACCTCACCAAAGCTAGCCAGCCACGGTTAACGCCGGCTGACAACTAACACACACACATAGATGACTGATCTGGATTTAATCTGATCCCAGGCCAGTGAGTTCTGCGCTAAATCACTGAAAACAACAAAACCTGAGAAAAGTGTTATCAAAATGTTAAAAAAAAATTCTATAAAACCACCGAACAAAATGTTAAGATAACTTTTGATTTGCAGAAAGCCATGAGGGACATCAGTCGCACAAAAAAAGGAATTTAAATATTTAATATGAACAGCCATAAATTTGTTTGCAAGCATGTTTAAAACAAACCTAAAAAATGTGCTAAAGTAATGTTCAAATGCTAGTAAAGCTAGTAAAATCAACAAACTAAATAAAGCTAGTGGAGCATTTTACACACACAGAACTGTGAGGGACCTTAGGCATTCAACAAAACCAATAGCAAATATTTCATATGAATACCAAGGAGGTGAAATTTTTGTGCTTTTGTATTTGTGTTGATTGTGTCTAAAATGCCGTAAAAACAACAATCCTTAAAAAAAATAAATAAAAAAAAAATAAAAAATAAAGCTAGTGCAATGCTTAAAAGTAGCTAATAAAGTGCTGTAACAAAGTCAATTGAAAAAAAAAAAAAGATTCAAAACATTTTTAAAAATGAGTATTGAATGAGGTTAAACTACGTTTGCATGTGTTTGCTGTGTCTAAAAAACAACACAAGTTACAAAAACAAGCTAGTGCAACGGTCAGAAGTAGTGTTGTAAACCTGAAACAAAAATAATGTTGGCATAATATTTTTTACACAGATTATATATGAATGGTCTTAAGGTTGAAGTGTCATTGTATTGCATGTCTAAAAAAAGCTGTGAAAATGACAAACTGGAAATTCAAAAGTAGGGGCTGTCATAACAAAAACAAAAACAATGCGACTAACAAAAACAATGCTACATTAAA
>JAFVLL020014961.1:0-18903 GCA_021397915.2 Tor tambroides | reverse complement strand
GCAACTTCAGCAAGAAGCTTTTCAAAAGACTATAAACCAACCTGTTACTCCGGACCCAATCTGCCTACACAACAGCTCTCTATTCGCACTTCAGAGCCTCCAGCCCTGGACTGAGAACACGGCGAAAATCAGTAGCGTTCCCAACGCTGATTAAGAGACTTATATGGACGTGCGCTGTAGAGGAATATCTCAGCATCACATTACTTTCTTGTTTTTAACGTAAAATCAGTCTTCTTTTGTAATATGCAGCTTGTATAAAACAGCTAAAAGAATACTTGCTGCTCTCCGTTACAGTCGTGCAGAATACTATGTTTTTTAATTGATTTTATCATTTCGATTTCAACAAAATATAAACAAAAGACTGTCGTATTTCGTTTGTACACTCTTAAAAATAAAGGTGCTTCACAATGCCATAGAAGAACCTTTTTGTCTCAATGGTTCCTTAAAGAACCTTTAACATCTGAAGAACCTTTCTGTTTCACAAAAGGTTCTTTGTGGTGAAAGAAGGTTCTTCATATTATAGAAAGGTAAGAAAGAGATGGTTCTTTTAAGAACCTTTGACTGAATGGTTCTTTGTGGAACCAAAAATGGTTCTTCTATGGCATCGCTGTGAAGAACCTTTTGAAGCACCTTTATTTTTAAGAGTGTATGGTAACACTTACGTTTGTGGTAACACTTTATAATAACTTTCATTACTAAGTCACAAAATATTACAAATAAAATATTAACAAACATAAAGGAACTTGCGAATATTCATAGCATTATGCTGTTTCCCCAAAAGCATGGGCTATTATCGTCACATATCAAATAGTGCCCAGCATTATGCCAAATAAATCGTAAGGACACACAGGAGTACTGTCACCAAGCAGACCACTGCTTGATTAGTGAATATCTAAAGCAAAACGCCACCCCTCTGTTGTGCATGGAAATACTGTGAGCCTCGTTATAATTAATATCCTTGTCATTGTCAGGATTAGACACATGCAGGGTGAAAAGATACGACCTCACTGTCTCCAACCACACCCTGGGAAGATTGCACCTCTTTAACCCGCAAACGAGTGAAAATGAAATCTTATACTCGAGGACCTCCTTGCTAAAATGACGGTGATTAAACTCACAGACCATCATGACAGTTTGAAGCCGCGGTTCCCTCAGTGAATGTAGGCACTAGAAGTGTTGTGTAAACACAACAGGCTATTAAAAAGCTGACAAAATTGTAATTATAGTTAAAATTATAGTTAAGCTAGCCTTCTTATGTGGATACTTGGAAGAAAGGAATATCTAATTCTAAAGTAAAAAGTATTTTTACTAGTTTTAAATAGGCGATTGTGGGTAAAAAGCTATAATTGATGAAGAGGCCCCGGGCATAGCGCGTAAAGCGTGTTCTTGTGTTATTTGCACTTTGGTAAACCTGTAAGAAAAGAACGAACGTTCGTAACCTCATTAATAGACGAATAAATAGGGTGCATCATGCTATTGCTAATCAAAGTTTTATTGTAACTAATTTACTGTTTTAACTGCATTCAACTGATAAGCTGACGAGCATTACGATTATGAGTAAAGTCTTTTATAGAGTGTTACCAATTTATTTTTCAAAATCGTTTTTTTTCATAATGGTATGTATGTTTACTTGGAGGGATTGTAATTTGCACGTTTGTTAATTAACATTTGCAGCAAAAATAGTAATTTTTTAGTAATTAAAATATATTCTGCAGGAAAAATTGTCCAACATGAACGACTTTAATTCTTCATGCTTGTGATAGCTTTTAGACTGTCATTTTTTCGAAAGCGTGATATAAATTACTACAGCACTTGTTATGCAGAAATATGTTGTTCCAGAAAGTCGTTCCAGAAAGATTATTCGTTAGCAAATATGTACTTTTTTTTATTTGTAAATTTCAACTTTTTTGGATATCGTTTGTCTTTTCTGTACTTGTTGTCGGGAACAGCAGCCATTTTCACCAAATATTCCAACCATTCGTAGAAATTAAAGAGTTAAAGACGAATGCTCAGTAACACCTGTACTCAAGTCCATTTTTCGTCTGAATTTTAATTTTACACAACCAACAGTTTATCAAACGCAGATCAACTTGGTAGCACTGATATGTTTATTATTCGTTTACTTGAAATATATGAGATTACAAGATTTTTTATTTGTCCTTCACTTTTTTTTCAGAGATGTTGGCGTGACCTATATAAAATATATTTTATTATAGCTTGATATTAAATAGCGTATCTGTGGTCATGTCTGAGACTGGGTCATTCTGTTCGATTTGTTTAGCGCTTTTTGTCGAGTGTATATGGTTGTGTAATTGAGGATAGATCCCAGATAGCCTATCTGTGATGAATCTCTTCTCAAGTGAATGACAGTTTTGGTTGCATGATAAATGGATGTTTTTTTTTCTTTTCTATTGGAGAATTCAAAAGTGTGTTTATGATAGCCTAACTATGTGCAGATGTGATGGTGTTCCTGAAAATAACCAGAAGCTTAGGCTATCCAAAACTGCATCGGAAGGTGGTTTAAGTTTCATCATCTCTTCCGAAATCGTATACTGTGTTACAGAAGTGTCGTTTAAAACGTTCCAGAATGTTAAGAGATGGAATTCATTTAGGTCAGAAACACACTAAACTCAAGTACTCGAACGCAGTCGTGAACCCTTGGGCAGAATAAAAAAGTGGGTAAAACAGGGCCATCGTGATGGGCTCCAAATATGACACGATAAACGAAAAGATTGATTTTTGTTAAGGCCTGTAACATATAAACGTATATAGTGTCTTAAATACATTATTATTTTTAAAAGAATGTGACTAGTTGCGTAGGCTACCTCCATTTGGCAGTATTTCCCACAGTATAGGCTATTAATGTGAGGGATGCAATTTTCAGAAGATAGCCTATACTTTACCGTCTTTGGACATGACAATTTCCCTAACGATATTTTCTGAATAAATAACAAGAGTAATGAGGGATCTGCTAGTGTGGGAATCTGGCGTTATACGTCAAATAAAGCTAAATATAAGATACATTTCCACAAAAAAGCTATACTAAATATATAAATATTTAGGAAATTTAATAGTATCGGCTGCTATAAAGTGCACTCTGCGCATTTCCCAGTTGTTGCTTTATTATTATAGGCTAATTTTATTATTATTGGCCTGCTTGTTTATTTTTATTTTTTTTTAAACATTAGGCTGCGTTTAGACTCACGTATTATTTTCATATTGTAGGCTATTTTACACATTTTATAATGTCTGACATATATTGATAATATGCAAATAAAATAGACAAGACATTGGAATAGTGACTCGTTTTATTAGCTATTTTTTGCGAGCACGTATCTATCAAAACAGGATGGCAGATCTTATTCAAAGTATTGCATGATGAAGAGTGTTTTTGTTTTCTTTTTGTATTTCAATGCAATTAAGAAAAAAAAACATTCACAAAAAACGCCACATACCATCAAATAAATTTACTTTAATTCATCAATAATTCATAAAATGTCCATATAGTTCTTTATGCAGCCATGCTTATTATCATGTTTTTTCAGCTTGTCATTTTTTATAGTATTGCATTGGAATGGTACCATCGAAAACAGTCATTTTCTGAGTTCTGTAAAATTATTAGGCTATTTTTTACCGCTTATGTCTAACAGGAAATCCACGTGTTATTCTCATAAGCTGTGTCCGAAACCGCTCCCTATCCACTATATAGTGCACTATATCGGGTGTCAGCCATTTTGTAGTGCTGTCCGAATTCTGAGTGAACGACTTCATTCCCTCCCGGTGTTCTACTTTTTACCCCACAATGCATTCCCTGATTCCGAGTGTACAACAGTGTGCCTCGCTGACACTATTTCCCACAATCCAATGCGGAGAACCGACGAGCTGGAAGAGAGAGCAGGAGCGAGCGAGCTTGAATGAGAGATTCCGTTTAATTTACAAAAATGATGATAATTTAGTTGATATTTAAAAATGTTCGTTGGTGGCGTATTCATTCTGATGTCAAATTAACGGTCGCCTGAGGGCGCTCTACGGCCATTGTCATCTTATCTGTGAGCAAAAACGCTGCTCGGGAGAGTTTCGAGATACTACAAACAATAAATACATAAAATTATGAACGTGTTAATGTGAGTTTATTTTTGTTGACAGTATTTTAATAGTATTTAATGATTATGAATACTTACAAGACAAATTAATAATATACCATCAATGAAACCAAGCTGATTACAATATAAAGTCATTTTAAGTGTTATTGCTATTAATATTATTTTATAAAATATAAAAGTACACATGTGAGGAAGATGTTTTTGCAACAGTCTCACGCGCAGTGTACACGTCACCGTCCGAATCCGTTCACTTCATTTCGTTCACTCCTTCTGATATAGTCCACTCAACTGCCTTACACTATATAGGGAATAGTGAATGAGTGAACGAGTGAGCGATTTCGGACACAGCTATAGACTGTAAAATTCTGTAGCAGCCTATTGCGTGCAAAGCAGATAGATGTAAATATACGTAACATTCGATTCTGCACTTCTGTAGCGCCGTCACGACCTTCTCGAGTGTATTTGTGTCCCTAAATGATGACGCATGCATCGTCATTTTCAATCGCCAAAATATTCTTCAGTTGTATAATTTTCTGCTGCGACAAAGGAAAGTTCACAACAGACTAATACAGCATCCACGAAAAATGTCTCTTTTAAGTGTTTGCTGTAGTACAGCTAGAGGATTTGTAAAGAGAGGATTGTTTTTAGAGTCGACTTATGCTGGTGAGTGCAACCAGAAAACCTTCTATTGGATTTTAATTGTTCAATGACATGCTTTGGTTTGTACTAATGTCATATTAATATACATATTTCCTAAACATCCTTTATGTTGATTTCTGAGAATCGAGTTTTAGGAAATACATGTCAATTTCCGACAGATTTGTTAAAGTGTCTCGCTGTTCTCGTCTGCAGCATGTCACAGGACAGCAGGATATGCATCTGGTGGTGTGACCAAAGATAAAGAACCGTTAAAGAAAGCGAAAACGCCTCAAGGACGCTTTGACATGGGCGAAACCGAGTCAAAATCTAAAGATGTTTTAGAACGTAAGAACACACGTCTTTTCTGTTATACAGTTATATTATTTATTGTACAATACATTACCTAAAAGGGCAGAGGGTAGCTATTGAAAAGATATACGCGTGAACTGTAGCTTAGAATAAATAAATAAATAAATAAATGACCAATTAATTGTAATTTAAGTTTATACAATTAATATGACATTAAATAAAATATTTAATTTCTCCTTTAACAGGATTTCCAGATGATGTGAATCCAGAAACTAAGGAGAAAGGTGGTCCCAGAGGTCCTGAACCTACACGATATGGTGACTGGGAGAGGAAGGGACGTTGTATTGATTTTTAGTTTGCCCTGTTAAAAATATCCAAATGTAGTTATTTTAACATTTGAATGTGAATAATTCTGCATACAGATACAAAAAGAGAACTTCTGGACCAGAAATGTGTATGTCTGTCCTGATTGTATGGGCCTACTATGTAGTATGAATAGTTTGTGTAAAAGTAGTTTGAACTACTTGAACGGTTCTGTTCAGCCTTTAATGGACATTTTGAAAAGAATCCGCTATTGGCAATCTATTGTATTTATTCTCTTTGAAAGTGGGTAACACAATGTCTGGCTGAAAGATCTCTTCAAAGAATAAACATATTCATCGTAATATTTTTTTTTGTGTCAGATTTCAAACATTCATAGAACATTTTGTCACAAGGACATGTGTTTATTATCATGTAAATGAGTCAGTTTTATTTAGTGAAATAAAAAAGTTATTACTGCAGAAGTTTTCCTATGTATCTGCACATGGATTTTTACAGATAAGCTGTACCATATCAGCATTTAAGGAGAGATTAAATGCATTATCGGGGCACATCAGCAAGGCTGGGGGAGAGAGCCTAATCAGCATTTAAATGATGGTTTTAATCATGCATTTACCATGGTTTTACTGTAATAACTCTACAAAGACCACAAAACTGAACAATGTTAATTTAAAAATTAATTTAAAAAGATACACATTGCTTAACAATGTCATAATTGTGACATAATATTTCTTAGTTTTTCTCATAATGTTTCTTTTGAATTTTGACACATTTTGTTTATATAATTTTGATGTTTATGAGCAGTGAGTTGTGTTAAAATAAGTGACTAAAACCTTGCATGGTTTAAAATATATGTTTCAAGTTTAATTTGTAATAATTTCTTTATTATTTATTTAAAAGTTTATTGTCACGGTTTAAAATGTAGACATACTTTCGCAAATCTAGCTTCTAGAGTCACCCAGTTTGTAATATAGCTTTTCCCAAAGTAAACCAGTCTATTTACCATGATTTAAGCATTTGGCCAGTGACAACATTCTAATAAAGTAAGATATGATTTAAACATCATAATTACATATTTCGCGTCAAACCGGCTGTCCAACCTACCGACACATACATACGTCAGCAATGACGCAAAAGTCACAGCGCCCTCTTATATTTGGATTTCACAAAGCATAGGTCTGACTTTTAAATCGGCATAAAAATAATATACTACTTAAATTTGATTATACGTTCTCCCAGTTCGCAATTCATCGTGTTTTTAATTCTATTTTAATCGGCTCACCGTACCTTCCTCGTCTCCGTTTCCGCTTCCGGCCAGTTCCTCCAATCGGCCATATTCCGCCGATCTGTCTCAACCCAGCCGCCGCTCCGTTGCCGTGAGCCCACCACAGTTTCATTTCACAGGGGATGGTCTTCCATTTGTAACGATACAACTGAACAGAGTGAATCGGTGGCAAGACAGGTGATTTTTATCCAGAAACGCTGACAGAAATCGGGCCGAGATGACGACGCGATCGGAGAGGGAAAAGGCTCAGAAACTGAACGAGCAGCATCAGGCCATTCTGTCCAAAATGCTGAGAGAGGATGATAACAAATACTGCGCCGACTGCGAAGCTAAAGGTGAGGTGATCTAAAAATCTCCTCTTCTACTCTTAAAAACTCGCGTTTGATGTTTTGGTGACCTGTACGCGGCAGGAGTCTCGTTACACACTAGGGCTGTTCAGGTTCCTTATGGCTCACGGTCCTGAGTCACCCGGGAGGAAAGCCGTAGATGGGTGTCAAAACCTATTTAAATAGCGTATTTGATCACGTTTGAACTGAATGGTGCTCAGACCCTGTTTAGGTTGACAGCTCGCTGTGCTGTGATATCCGGCGAATCACTATTCAGCCATGTGTCCTTGACTAAAACCATTATTAATGCATGAATGGAAAACCAGTCTGGAGTTGAACTGATCAGCAGGTCTGATACTGTCATCGTAGTGTTGTTATACTGGAGAGATTAACCTATATATGTGTACCTGCTTTAATGATGCTACAGATGAACACTGTGCTGTTCCACATATCCACCTGTTTCATAATGGTTCATTCTAAAATAGTGTATATAATACACTATTATGTGTCCACAGGGACTATGCTGCTAGAAGTGATACTCTACCATTAAGCAAGTGAAAGCAGTTTCTACCAATATCTAGGGTTGGGTATCGTTTTTTTTTTTTTTCTCGATACTGGTGCCAAATCGATACTTTTAAAACGGTGCCGGTGCCTAAACGGTGCCTGAACCGATACTTGTTATATATATATATATATATATATATATATGTATATACACACACACACACATATACTGTATATGGAACTCATGAAGCTCCAGGAAATCCCCAATATGGACAAAGGCATTGCTATTGCTGTAACTGAGTAAACAGAAGATATAAACGTTTTGAATGATAAAACAAATACATTAAACACTCAACTATGACAATATATAGTTTGTCTGTGTTATTCAAGCCATCTCTGGTATTTTCATAATAAAGTATATTTATAATCCATTGCTAATCAATGCATTAGTAGCCTATGGAACATATTTTCTGCCTCATTCTGTGACAAGAAGCTACATCAGATCATAAAAGGAAGCATTTAACTGGTGTTGTGGACTAAAAAGGTTATAATGTTCTCTTTTGTTGGACAACAGGTTTAAAAACGTGAATACAAGAGAATTTTAGCTTTAGGCATTTTAATTAAAGCTAGGGCTGGGCAGAGTTTGTACGATACATCGATATATTCTTTATAAGCGATACGGTATGAAGCAATACCGTTAATATTGATATACAGTAGTTTGATACGAGCGCAGCGGAGAAAGTGCATAATACAATTGTTCAAACTCAGGACAAGCTTATAAGAAGGCTTTTGAAAAAAAAACTGTGTGCATATAGAAACAGACGCAACACTGCTCAAAAAATTAAAGGAACACTTGTTCTACATCACTTCTGTGTGGGAAATGTGTGCTGGATATCTATACTGATATGGACTGGGTGAATGCAGAAACAGAAAGATGCCATTGTTTGATGAAATGAAAATATTGAACTAAGAGGCTGAATTGTGACACCTGAAAGAAAAGGAAAGATGGCAGGGTTATTCATTTTGCTGAAATTTCATTGCAGCAACTCAAAATGGTATGCAGTAGTTTGTATGGCCCCCACGTGCTTGTATGGATGCCTGACAATGTCGGGGCGTGCTCCTAATGAGATGATGGGTGGTGTCCTGGGGTATTTCCTACCAGATCTGGACCAGGGCATCACTGAGCTCCTGGACAGTCTGAGGTGCAACCTGGCGGCGTCGTATGGACCGAAACAATGTCCCGGGAGGTTCTATTGATTTAGGTTTGTAGGAGCTGGGGGCCATCAATGAGGTCAATTCCTTCATCCTCCAGGAACTGCCTGTATACTTCGCCACAAGAGTCGGGCATTGTCGTGCACCAGGGAGGAATCAACCACCTGCAGCTAGGGTCTTAAGGCGTGGGTCCAAGGATTTTATCCCGATACCTAATGGCAGTCAGAGTGCCATTGTCTAGGCTGTAGAGGTCTATGCGTCCCTCCATGGATATGCCCCCAGACCATCATTGTCTGTCACAAACCCATACACATATATAGGAGCCAGTGTGGTATGGGGTTGTGCCAAGAATGTTAGCAGCACATTTCCACTCGCCTGCACTGTTTCACGTCTGTCACATGTGCTCAGGGTGAACCTGCTCATCTGTGAAAGACAGGGCGCTGAATGCATGGACCTCACACTGGTGTTCAATGGCAAAGCCACTGGAGTCTACAGGTTGGGCAGTGAGCACAGGCCTCAGAGGACATCAGGCCCTCAGGCCACCTCATGAAGTCTGTTTCATTGGCTTGGTCAGATATTCCAACTGCTGGGCTGCTGGAGGTCATTTTGTAGGCTCTGGCAGTGCTCATCCTGTTCCTCCTTGGTACAGCTATAGATTACATCCTGTTGATGTTGCTGACCTGCCTGGTCTAGCTCTTCCAGAGAATATTCACTTCCTGAATCTCCTCTGATGCTCTTAAGACTGTGCTGGGAGACACAGCAACCTTCTGGCAATGGCACGTATTGATGTGCTATCCTGAGGAGCACTTCAGCAAACCCTCAGTAAACCCAGGTATCGCCTCATGCTACCAGTATGACACTGACCCTAGCCAAATGCAAACCAAAGAAAAACAGCTGCAGGATGAGGAAAAATGTAGCTCCACCTCAGAACCATCTTTGTTTTGGGGTCTCATTGTTGCCCATCTAGTGCACCTGCTGTTAATTTCATTAACACAGCAACTGAACCTGATTAACAAACTCTCTACATTTAACTAATTGAGATCAGTATCCAGAGTTTAATTGACTTGATGCTTACAATTTGATTGAAAGTGTCTTTAGTTTTTTTTGAGCAGTAGTTTCAGTTTAAAGCTGGTCACGTCTGCCTGTCAGATGCTTTGACAGAAAGGCTGCGGCAGTCACAATGGGATGCCGTTATGCTTAATGTGTTTGCTGTTTTCCGTAATGCATAACGTACATTTTACAGGTATATTCTCCATCTGTAAATGTTAGAAACAGAAGAGTCATATTTCTCCAGGCTAGTGGGATATGTTTTTAAACCAAAGAGCCTACAAACATAATATAAAGTGTAGTTGAAAATATACATTTTAAGGAAATATTTGTAGTTGGACAATAAATGTGACATGTAGAATTCTAAACCTACAGGTAAATGTATTTGTATATAATATGACTAATCAGAAAAGGTAATGGGGTAACTAAACAGCCTTTACCTAATGAATTGTGCTTTATTTAGTAATTAACTTCTTGCTTAAAGTATTATTTGTTTCTAGATTGCAATGTTACAATGAATGGAAGGATTTTAAACTGCCACAGAGCAGCATTTTTATCTCACGCGCCCTCGATGTTTCATTTGTATGAGGTAAAAGCTTTTATGGAATATAAAAGAAGCACACTAGCGTTGTTAAGCAAAGATTTAAAGATCAGTTAGCATAGAGCTCCAATTTGAGTCACGGCATTTTCAGTCAGGAAATAATTTTTCACGGCAAATGTGATGATGTTTACTGCCGCTTCGAAACAGCATGCAACATTTTAATCGACGTCAGGCATGGCAATCAACAGGCACCGAAATCTGCGTTCTGATTCGGTTCTAGTACATACCGGTTACATAGGTACCGGTGCCATATTGGTACCGGGTTTCGGTACCCAACCCTACCAATATCTTTTCTTCAGATTGTAACCAGGTGACTGTAACCATAATAGCTGCTCAAGTGGATGGTCTCTCTGTTTTGTTTGAGGGATGTTCACTTGAAATGCTCATAAATGAGTCAGTATATTGTTGATGCACAAAGGGAAGGTTACGTTTTGTAATAATATGAGAATAAACGTGTAAAGAGTGTTGGAGGAGGACTAAAATGATGGTTAGATTTTAAGGGCAAAGTGGAAAATTCACCATTTGTTATCTAAATGTATGTTATAGATCTTATTGTGAATGATTAATCCATGCATGTTTCATTATTTGAAAATGTTTTGACCTTTTAATGTTTAATTAGAATGTCATAACTTGATCTTCCAGTGAATCAACAACTGATGCATAGAACCAAGTGCCACCCTGCATTTTTTTGTGTTTTGTTAATCCATTTCACTCGGATGTAAATCAGTGCAGAAGAAAAGATTTGTTGTTACTTCCGTTTACATCGCTGATGTAAACATTGTCACGAAGTTGCAAGCAGATCCTAAACTGTCACTTTGGTGTAGTTGTGTGCAGTCATATTTGAGCTGAACATTGAGAGCAAAATGCATTCTCATTTCCTCTCGGTTGTGTGGTGCATATCCATTTTTGTATTAAGTGTGGCCTTAGTGGCCGTGACATTGCTATTTGCCAGCTATAATCTTACCAACAGATCCTGATGGAAGCTATATATATATATATATATATATATTTAGATGTTTGCTTTAAATTCTGTTATAATCCCTCTTCTGTCTTCCCATCAAAGTCCATTTTCTCCATAGAGAGCATGTGAGAATGTTAAGGCAGTCCTCGGCTCTGTGGTGATGTCGCAGGCCAGTACCTTTTCAAGCTCCCCTCTCAGCTTTCGTCTTAACCAGACCAGTTTCATCCACTCTGAGCTCTCCGGTGTCTTAAGTGCAGCCGCACCTCACTGCTCATATTGCCTGGCCTCTTTCTGCCTCTGTCTTTTTCTCTCTTACATAATGCCAATGCTGATGGGTGGAGTTTTGTAGCTTAATTAGCTTATGAATGACAGCCTTGAGAGAATGTTGAAGTCAGCATGAAATCAAAAACTTCATTTATTTTCTTTACACCCAAAAATGAAAATTCGGTCATCCTTTACTCTCCCTCATGTTGTTCCAAACCTGTTTATTTTGTGTGAGATTTTTTTTGAAGAATGTTGGTAATCAAGAGTGTTGGTGACCTTTGACTTCCATTGTATGTTCCCAATGACGCACTGTACACTATGCACTCTATCTAATGTATGAATTTTATATTAAGTACATCATCCGAATATTTATCTTTTTGAAATTTTAAGTGTGAACACACTGCTCACACTCATGGAATATTGAATAAGCACACAAATTGGGACACACCTAGTTGTCCAGTCAGGTTCTGTTTGCACAGGAGGAATTCGCTGAACAAAACGATTGTAAGTCCTGAAAATTTGCGGGTGTGAGTTCAGTTATAACATAATTCAGTTGTCACTCAATGTGTGTGAACGCAACTATATTAATGACTCAAACACAGGACTCGCAGTCGCAACCCTATTCTGCTGCTTTGTGAATGTGGCCTATTTTATCATTTATCTTCATTTAATTCCAAACTTTCAGTCTGCTTTGAAATACAATAGAAGATATTTTGAATGCACATTGGAAACCACTTTAGAAGTGAGTAACTGATGGAATAACAAGTGATTGCTGTGACTTTTTCCCATATGTTTGTGCCATCGGTGAAACTTGATTTCACTTGGCTGTAGCATTGAGAGACTGCCATGAACTTCTGCTCTGCCAAGTAGTATAGTAGAAGAGATGGGGCAAGTGTGGCACCGCAGGAGCTGCTGGTTCTAGCCGATGGATGTGATTATATGTGACAGAATAGTAGGGATCGGTCAGACATGGCTGAGCACAGTGTGTCCAGAGGCTTTTATTTACTTTCTGCTGTGCTGCTCTCTCACTGCCTGATGCCACTACGCCCGCTGTCACCGTCACGCAGAACACCGCCGGAGAATGAAACCAGCCTATGTTTAAGGTTGTATTTGCTTTGTGTGTGCAGGTTTTATGTTAGCCTGAGTGTCATACACACACTCCCAGTCTCTGTGTTTTTTGCATACCTGTGTTTGCTTATTTACACTGAGTGAAAGTGGTTTGCTCCAGCTGCAGAGCGTTTGATATCCCCCTCTTTGGAGCTCAGGGCACTTGTGAGTCACACACAGAGACTGTGACATGCCTGTTGTCTGGCGATAAGAACAGGCCCTATTTTTCGACAGGTCACCTACTTTAGTGCTGTGGGATGAGGGCTGTTGTCAATGAGGTCATTCATTATACACCTTACTGGCTGCTCTGTTTGTTAGAAGGTCTAGAGTGTTTTTTTTTTTTTTTTTAATTAATAGAATGACAATTAGTAAATACATTTTATATTTACATTCTTTTTCTTCACTTTCCATTCACCCAAGTGTTTTTTGGCCAATAATAATAATAATAATAATAATAATAATAATAAGGGTTGCAAAAGGTGAAACATTTCCTGGAAAATTTCCAAAACTTTCCAGAAATTTTAGAATCACTTTCTGTGATTTTTATTTATTTATTTATTTATTTTATTTTAAAAAAAATTTAAACTTTTTTTTATTTTTGGAAACTTTCTGAAAATTTCATGAATTTTTGCAAACTTTTGAATATTTTCCAGAAATGTTCCACCCCTTTGCAACCCTTTAGTATCTTAGTAATTTTTAGTAGCCTTTAGTAATTTAATATCGGTGCATAGTAGGGATGCACCGATACTAAATTTTGCAGCTGATACTAGTAGTCAAGTCAAATCACCATTATTTATATAGCGCTTTTTACAATGCAAATTGTGTCAAAGAGTATTAAACGGGGAAATAGCGTGTTGAATTAGTGTGTCTTTCTCCTCTGGCCAGACAAAACCAGCAGTTTAAATCTAGGCTGCAGCAGAGTGCAGAGAACTAATAGACTAATGCCGTAACAGGAAACCTTCTTATTTGGTACATTACTATAATATTAGAGGTTAAAATGAACAATATTCAACTGATATTTATTTTCAAATGTAAGATACAGATACAGCGATCTGTCACACCACATTTAAGAGCATCAAAAAAGCATTTATTGTTTGAATATTGGGATAAGATGGACAGAATTCAAGAGTGGAGACTTTTTCTCATCATAAGTAACAAAACCTAAAGCTCTTTGTGATTATTGAATGGAAGGTGTAATACACATAATAGGGCTTTTCACACTTGAAATTGTTAACCCTGGGTCATCCTAAACCCTGGATAAATGGAATCCTGGGTTATCTGTAATCATGATTCACACTGCTTATAATATACCTGGGGTTAACTGTTAATCCTGGGTATTCATTAACAGATGTTTCACACTGTACATTCCTAAACCCCGGATTAACGTTCTTATTTGCATATTTGCGGTGTCACTGTCACTGATTGGACGAACAGCAGGCAGCCAGTTTACACGGCTTTTCCCGCGTCTATCCATTAAAAATGGCAAATGTCGCCGCGTATGTCTTTAGCTCAGTGAAGATGGAGGAACAGCTGATCATAGCTGTACAGGGATAGCCATTTTTAAATAAATTTCGTAGCAGAGTTACTGCAAGCGATTTAGTGCTGGAAATCAATTTATCCTTTGCCGAAACTTCCACGTCTTCATGAAGAGCGCAGGTCATGGTTGCTTAGCAACGGCAGACACCACAGGAGTGCAAGCATAGAGCGCAGGCTACAGAGCACTTTGGAAAGGAGAAAGCGTCACGCTTAGCGTTTTTAGGCGCGATATGTGAACGGCCCCTTAAGCATCATTAAGGCAAGAAAACAAAGACAATAGTGCAAAAGAAAGATTACAAGGAGTAAATTATGTGAATATTTCTTTGAATTTCTTTTAAGTGTGGAGAGACTAACGTTAGTGTTTACTTGTACAGTAACGTAAGAATAATACCTTCTCCTCATCACTCCAGTTCACATGCTTTCTGACTTTTGACATTTCTTACTTTTCTCTCACCGGCTGCTGTTTACACAACGCGCGTTTCCTGTTACTGACGTGCCATGAGCCTCACTGCTCAATTTCTGATTGGCTGTCTGTTGCCAAGCGTCCAGCAGCAACAAGCAAACACCTCTCTGTTTCACACTGAACAAACAGCACCACAATGTGGGGTTAACACCACAAATGCAGTGCTAACCCTGCTCTGGAGCAGGGTTTCATAACCCTGCGTAAAATGCAGTGCTGACACCGCTTTCAAATTATAGGTGTAAAACGTGTCTTTACCCCGGGGTTAAAAGCAGTGTTTAGAACGACGATAACTCGGGGTTAAGCGCAGTGTGAAAAGCCTTAATGTTTGGTTGAGGAAAAACACGGACCTGGCAACCTGGGCTGGAACTACGGGTGATTCATAGGGTCAAATAGAACTTGCATTAATTTCGCGCTTTTTTTTTTTTTTTTTTTTTTGCTTTGAAGTGAGATTGGGTTAACTGCATTAATTTGACAGCACTAAAGTAACATTTATAAAAATTTAATCATTTCTTTTAATATTTTTGTATTTATACTGTATTTAATTAATAAAATGTTATTCTTATTATTATTCTAAGCAGTAGTAATGATATTTCAGTCCTAAACATTTAAGGCAGTCTGAGTGATTGAACTGAGAATTTTTTTTTATTTTTTATTTTTTTTATTGTAATTGTTTTAATACTTAAACCTAAACATAAATTTCAATTATTCACAAAGGCAATATAAACATTTTTCATCTAATATTTATATAAATTTTATTTCAGCTTTTTTCTAATTAAAGGAAATTATTTTAGTATTGTAGTAGTAGTAGTAGTAGTTATAATAATAATAATAATAATAATAATAATAATAATAATAGTAATAATAAATAATAATTACTGTTAGTTTTACCCACTTTGCCAGTTAAATACTTTTTTTTCTTCTCTACAGTGAATCTTGCTCTGCTGTGCAGGCATATTGAAACATTGCGTCTTACACCAGTAGTTCAGCTGATGTAGTGGGTGGTGTGATTAGTAG
Organism: Tor tambroides; assembly: GCA_021397915.2. Lineage (NCBI taxonomy): Eukaryota > Metazoa > Chordata > Actinopteri > Cypriniformes > Cyprinidae > Tor > Tor tambroides. The sequence continues at coordinate 3,211 of JAFVLL020014961.1, read as the reverse complement.
GTGTCCAGATTGGAGTTGTATTTTAGCTACTTCACAATTAGAGATCAGCTGTACTGTTAATGGTGGTCAGCATTCATTATCAGTCAGATTTTGTGGTTAGATACATAAAATCCCACAGATTGCCATAGTCAAATCAGCCAATGGAGAACAATGTATACACATTATATCCAGCTTGCTACAGCCAGTGAGTCTGCTCACATGAGCTTTTTGTAAAACTCTGTGGGCACAGATTCTGGGAATGCCTCTGGGCAGTTCTAGTAATGAGTAACGATCCAATCATAACTGCAGGCCTCAAGACAGAAGAAATCGGAGAGTACTATAGTGTGTGTGTGTGTGTGTGTGTGTGTTTCCTGTTTTAAGTGCTGATAGAGGTGTGTGTGCGCGCGCGCTGTATTGGTTTTGCATTGTGTCTGGCAACTGGAGAGTGTTGAGAGAGGCGTCTATTTGATAGGCTCCCTGTCCTTTACTTCCTCTTGCTCACGCACATGCCACAAGGACAGACAGGAAATGTGCTCTGGTACATCCTTCCGTGTGCTCTCTTTCTCACTGTCACTCACAGAGATAAGAACTGCTGAAAGCCTGCATCAGCAAGCATCTTTGTGTGTGTTTTGGTCATTATATCCTCCTGAAGTTGCTGTGATTAGCAGAGAGTGTATGAGTACAAATACTATGGCTGTCATATTAATGTGGTTCAGTTATTTAAAAAAGTGCAACTAATGACTCCTAAATTTCATAGTGAGGGATTTTCCCACCATCTGTGTAAATCAGCCTTGAAGACCTATCTTCATGTTTTTGCCCATTTGATGGAGTCCCAGCCGCTACTACAGGTAACACAGCTTGCCAAACCACACTTACTGAGAGTAGTAGCACAGAATGAGTAAGGAGCCGTTCACACTGCATGTATTCTTGCTTTCAAAAACAGCTACAGGATCTTGAGCGGTGGCCAAAAACATCATTCAGCCTCTAATTTACCTCAGACAGATTAAACTTGATTGGAAAATAGGCTTATATTTATTGATATGACAACAAATCCAAACAATATTTATTTCTAAAGAGACTTATAATGTAGACATCTGCCAGAGTAATATCCTTGATTAAACTTGATTTTGGCTTTTTCTGTAAAAATTGATATGCAGTTATTTAATTAATATCATGACAGTTGATAACATTAAAATTTATGCCTGGTACCAAAGTGTATTTTAATAGGTTGTTTACATACACACTACTGTTTGGGAACAGTTTTGAAAGAGAGAATTTTATTCAGCGAGGAAGCATTAAATCGATAAACAGTAAAGACATGTTACAAAAGTTTTCTGTTGCAAGTTTGGGTTAGACTTTTTATTTTTGTTTAATTCATTCGTTTATTTTTTGTAAGAAATTAATAATTAAATTTTGAGCACCTGAAACAGCATACAAAATGTATATAATTATTGTAATATTTTACAATATTGCTGTCTTTTTTTTTTTTTTTTTGAATAAAAAAAGGAGCTTTGTTGAGCATAAGAGAATTCAAAAACATTTTATAAAAACTTATCGAACCCAAAATTTTGAATGGTAGTGCATTTACTTCTAAAGACACTATCTTCATTTGTCAGTATTATCATGAATACCAAATTAGTTTTGAGTCATTTTTAATTGATTCATAGCCCTAATATCAGTGTAGTGCAGCATTTTAAAAAAAAAAAATTTTATTTGTAGTAACTCTTCATTCTAGGCAATGTTTGCCCTCACTGTAATGTCCATCAGAAGGATTTCCCTTGCTACGTGAAACAATACTGAGTCTTTCCTCTTTGTGTCAGGAATGATGTGCATGATCACTATCTCTGTGGGTGAATTCTAGAAATGCCTGTTATAGCAGCAGCTTCCTTTCCTTTGCGCTGGATTCTCAGCTTCTGACAAACACGCTGAGGAGTCGGTCCTGCTCAGGCTCTGTCTAAACATGCTAACCTTCGCAAACACAGATGATGTCATTCCCGTATGAATTATCTCTAGTAATTACAGGCATACAAACGCATGTGCCTTTCTCACTTGTTCTCCAGGCTTTTATGTAGGGCCTGGAATGTGCACAAATTTACAGGTTTTTTAAAAGCTGATTATGGACGGAAATCTGTTGGAATTCCAGCAAATGGATTAAAACATAGGGAGAATTTGTATTGGTAGCTGAACGCATGATCAAATTAGACAAAATATTTAATAGATTTCCCTCATTAAACATTTGTCACAATGTTTGTGTTGTCTTATTTGCTTATGTGTGCAATTTGACAGTCTGTTAAATGTTCTGAATGTGTTATTTAGCAAAGACACTTTCTTTATGTGACTTTATGTAGTTTCAAAAATCTACTTCATGGTTTTAATTCTAATCAAGAGTCGTTTAAAGAATAATTTAGAGACTTGCCTGTATGAGTGCTTCTCATACAATGCTTCATTTTGCCTGAATGTTAGCCTGCTGCTTCACGGATGGCTCTACCAGCTGGACTGGTTTCGGTTAGAGCAGCTGTTGTGCTGCTTTATAGTGCTTTTCAGACAGGTTCCATTCCGCTCAAAGCCTGGGTCAAATCGGGCCACATCCGGATGTCGATGTGGAGTCTGTGACTGCCGAAACTGAGATGTTTGAGCCTGCGACTGTGTGGTGGTGACCACATGTGTCAGGGTCAATTCAATTGTGTCTTTCATGGCCTAGAAGTGAGCCAATCTTGGTAAACTTTCAGTCCAAGCTAGTGTTATTGAGAGAGTCTCTTCATTCGGATACAGAAGTTTTAAGTTACTCTGAATGGGGTGGTATTAAATTATGAATAGTTGAATGTATTAAAGGCTTTTACTAAAGCCTGTGTGCAAAAATCAATAGTGTTTTTAAGTGGTCTGGGGATATAACTATATTTGTGAGTAATGCTCAGTGTGTTTAAGTACTTTTCTTTAGTTTGTCAGCAGGTGGTGCAAGAGAGACATTACTTAGTTTGCCCTTCAGTGTACGTATGTGGTTAAACTGTTAACTAGATTTAAGTTCATTGTGGTGTGTTTTGGCTTAGTTCTCTCAGCTTTGTGGATGAAACCCTGTTGCTACAGTCTTCGCTGAATAAAGACGGGAATTTAGCCTTTTGTGTCTCTGGCAGTGATGAATTTGAGCAGAGCTCATTGGGTCTTTCTTTCATAAAGAGCATGTGGAAGAGTTTATGGCTGTGTTTCAAATGAAATACTAGCTAACTGCACAGGG
>JAFVLL020014960.1:0-24551 GCA_021397915.2 Tor tambroides | reverse complement strand
ACACACACACACACGTATACATATTTAACCAAATACGAAATGAAAAAAATGATTCTGACAAAAAAAAAACCTAATACTACATGCAAAATATTTACATAGCCTAAATACATAATATTTGCGTTGTGATATTTTTTTTTTTTCTTTCTCAGACTATTTATTTATTGAATCATGATTGGTTTTTCCATTTATATTCATTAATCAATTATTATTATTTAATGTAAAACTATAATTTTTTCATTGTTTCACCTATAACATTTTTTGGCTTCACTGTAATCTACAGTTTCACTTATCCTATTGAGAAATATTGATTAATTTCAGTTTTTTTTCTCAATGAAATGTAATTGATTTTGTGATTATTAGTAATTGATCTTGAATTTTATGTGCACAGGTTTAACTGTGGTACGGGTGCAGCTCAGATCATGAGTGACAGCTCCATTGTGATTGGACAGTGGCACACGGTCACAATATTTAGAGACGGCATGAATGGCTGGCTGAGATTAGATAATGACACACCGGTGTCAGGCCGTTCTCAGGTACGCATGTTTTCATACACCAACACAGCACAAAATTATAAAATAATATAAAAAAATGAAGTTGGGTGTAGTGGCTGGTTTTGTGTCATGTGCTGTCGTGACCAGTCAGCATCCAAGACTGGAACTATCCATTTTATGAAATGTATCTAACAACCTCTGTTCTTTCTCTCTTTTAGGGTCAGTACACTAAAATAACGTTCCGCACACCTTTGTTTTTGGGCGGAGCTCCGAATGCCTATTGGCTGGTGAGGGCGGTGGGCACCAATCGCGGCTTCCAGGGCTGCATGCAGAGTCTGACCGTCAACAGTAAAGCCATTGACATCCGACCCTGGCCTAAAGGAAATGCACTGAGCGGAGCAGACATCGGTTAGTTTGACATACCCCATAACTATGAGTGTCCAAATACATTTTGTCTTTATTTTGAACAGCTTTATCTATTGTTTTATGATTTTCAAATCTTAAAGTCTTTTTTTGTCCAATATTGTGCTTAAAGTATTCTTGTTTCAAATAAATGCTGTCCAGTTGGAGTTCGGCAGTTGATGAAGAGCTGATAATTAAATCATAAATGTCAAATTTAAATAATAAATAATTGACAAATAAAAGCAGTCAAAATAAAGCACTTACTAAAAAATTAAATATTTCATTTGTTTACATGCATGTCATGTGATCATTAGCTGACTTCAGAGAACTGTGAAGTTTGGGTCAGATTTTTTTTTTTTTTTTTTAATTAATACTTTTATTAACCAAAAATGCATTAAATTAAACATAAGTGGCAGTAAAGACTTTCACATTTTCAGAAATTATATTTCAATTGAATACTAGTAAATAGTGATTCTTGAAAAACAAAAAATTATCCAATATTCAACCTTGATAATAATAATAATAATAATAAGAAACATGTGACACTGAAGACTGGAAATTTGCATCACAGGAATAAATTACATTTTAAAATATTAAAATGCAAAACAAGTATTTTGAGTTGCAATAATATTTCACAATATTTTATCAGTGGTTTTGATCAAATGAATGCAGCCTTGATGAGACTTCTTTCAAAAACTTTAATTATTACTGCCCCCAAATTTTTGAACAACAGTACCATGATCTAATGCATTGATATTCAGACATTTTTAAATATCCACATACAGTATACGTTGATATCACTGTATATGTGTTCAAAGCATCTTCTCGTCTGTATGTTCCAGGTGAGTGCAGCAACAGTGTGTGTGAGAAGGTCACCTGTGCTAATGGAGGAATCTGCTTTGCTAACCGTGCAGACGGCTTCATCTGCCTGTGTCCTCTGGGCTATAAGGGCTTCCTCTGTGAGGAAAGTGAGTCACACGTGCTGGCGTTTGCTTGTGTTCACGCACACGCGCGCACACACACACACACACACACACACACACACACACACACACACACTGATTGCATGTTTTTTTGGGGAAATTCCGTAGGCATAATGGTTTTTTATACTGTACAAATAGCACTTTCTGTCCCTAACTCTATCCCTAAACCTACCCCTCACACAAAACTTTCTGCATTTTTAGATTTTCAAAAAAAAAGTTTTTGGACACTTAATTGCATGTTATTGACAATTAACTGAAGAGTGTTCTCATTTAAATGTATACTTAAGAGTGCTTTTTTTACCCACTTAAGTAGGACTTAAGTACATCTTTAGATGTAATTTTATAATTACAGAAATCTTAATAATATGCTGATTTGATGCTCAAGAAACATTTCTTATTATGTTGAAAACATTTGTGCTGCTTTATATTTTTATGTAAACTGTGATATGTGATTTTTTTTTTCAGGATTCTTTAATGAATAGGAAGTTTCTGTTACTTTTGATCCATTTAATGTATACTCGCTGAATAAGTGTTAATTTCTGTCCAAAAAAAAAAAAAAAAATCTTACTGACATCAACCTTTTTAATTGTAATATATTTAGATTTCAAATAAAATGATTCTTTCACACATTTTCACTTAAGTACATCTTAATGTAATTGAATAATTGTCTTTGATTTGGTTAAAGTGTACTGCTGAATGTACTGACAAGCATTTGTGGTAATATAAAACATACTGTAATGTTATTTCTCAAACTTGAATATCATGTATTTAAATGAATTTGTAATTTTTAATGATAAATTTGCAATTTAGAACATTTCAAATATATGTACTTTAAATGTAATATCAAATAAAACACTACAGTTAAAATTATAATAAAGTGCTTTACATGTGTATGTTGGTCAACACATCAAAATAGGTACTTCTTTAAAGCATGACAAAATATTATTAAAACACTGATTTAAAGTGAACTTTAAAGTAAAACATTTCAAATCTTGAAATCATTACAAAGTCCACTTTTTCAAGTGTGCTTAAGTTAAGAAACAAAGTTTAAAAGTGGCCTTTTATTTTGAAGTATATGATATTATCTTCAAGTACAGTTTTTAAAAAAATATACTTTTAAAGTAAATTTGAAGTACACTACAAGTGCACAATTAATACAATTAAGTGAAGTAATAAGTATCACAGTGTCTCCAAAACACCACAGTTCAAAAACATACATATGTCTTTCAAGACATAACACACAACATTAAACACACACAAACCATGACAAATGTAGTAGTAGTAGTACTAAAAATAAATACAATCTGCAGTTAACTCTCAAGATTTAAACATATTTGTAGTAAAAATGTATGATAAAAAGTGCAAAAATGTGACTAGGTCAGAAAGGAGTAATTGCACAGTTATTTTCAGATTCCAAAATGAATTTGAACCAGCAAACACAGCCAGTCACGTTGTGTGTCGTTACCTGACTTCATATTGCTTAATTCTGTGGCTAACACCTCTCGTTTCAGGTTTCCTGTTGTCTCTACCCCAATTTAACGAGAGCATGTACTCGTACGCCAGCGCCCCCTGGCCTCAGCCCTCCCACAACTACCTGTCCTTCATGGAGTTTGAGATGACCTTCCAGCCGACCAATCCCGACGGCACGCTGCTCTACACCGATGATGCGGCCAGTCGTGACTTCCTGTCAATCAGCCTGGTGGGCGGATATGTGGAGTTTCGCTTCGACTGCGGCTCGGGTGCCACAGTTATCAGGTGGAGTGTGTAGTGAAGTGCAATACATTCGACTTACTTTCCATTTTGGTAGATGACTGTGAATCCACAGCTTGTAAATATTCAGTAAGGACCAGAAACAATATCATTGCTTCCGTTGTCAGGAGTGAAGAGGCTGTCGCTATGGACGTATGGCACGAGTTGCGTGTCTCTCGTACAGCAAAAAATGGCATTTTACAAGTAGACAACCAGAGACCAGTGGAAGGCATGGCAGAGGTGAACAGTTTCATATTATTTTAAAACATTTACTCTACCATACAGAAGTTGGTGTTAGTAAGATTTTTTTTTTTTATATTTTGGAATGTTTTTATACTCACCAAGGCTGCATTTATTTGATCATAAATGCCATAAAAACTGCAATGTTATGAAACATTATTGCAATTTAAAACAACTGTTTTCTATTTGAATATATTTTAAAATGTAATTTATTCCTGTGATGCAAAGCTGAATTTTCAGCATCATTACTCCAGTCTTCAGTGTCACATGATCCTTCAGAAATCATTCTAATATGCTGAAACTTTTTTTTTTTATATATTATTTTGTTGTTATCAATGTTGAGAAAAATGTTGTTGTCAATGTTGTTGTTTTTTTTTTATCAGGATTCTTTGATAAAAATAATAGAAAGTTTAAAAGAACAGAATTTATTTTAAACATTTTGTAACATTATTATTGTCTTTATTGTCACTTTGATGAAAGTTTGATCAGTTTGATGAAAATTAACTAATAATTTACTTAGAAGAAATTTAAGTGACCCCAATCCTTTGAAAATATTCTGAAACTTTCACTTAATTTCATTAATGATTTAGTTTCATTATATATTTTTAAATCTATATATTTTATTTTATTATATTATAATTTTCATTTTATCGTTTTATTCAGTCCACATAATTTCCTTTAATGAGCTTTTGAACATCATTTTTTGATTAAGAAAATCTCAATAAGAAATAAATGTATAAAACAAGGGATCTGTATGCTTTCTTATTATTTTGTATGTATATAGTGTATTGTATAACAACAAAAATAATAATCTTTGTCTCTATTTCTTTCTCTCAGGGTGCATTTACACAGATAAAGTGTAGTTCTCCTCTCTATATTGGAGGAGTTCCTAATTACGATATTACTAAGACGAGCGCTGGCGTCCTGAGACCCTTCAGTGGAACTGTGCAGAAGGTACTAGAGTTGTAGAAACTACAGACACCCAATGCACCCTGACAACCACATAGCAACATTAACAAATAATTATGCATATTAAGTTGTGTAAATTCAGCAGCAGTTAATTCAATATGAGATCAACGATGCTTAGTGTTCAATGCTGCAGTTGAATTTTATGTTGCAACACCTGACTATTTACTACTGCACATGATCCATATGCAGATTTAATGTTTGTTGTATTATTTTCAATCTTTCCTCCTGACCCAGATCACTCTGAATGACCGCACTATAGAGCTGAATCCCGGGCAGGCTTTTGGGGTGAACGTGTTGAACGCAGATCACCCGTGTGTGGAGAACCCGTGTGCTAATGGAGGAACATGCAGGCCGAAGTGGGACGGATACGACTGCGACTGTGCGCTCGGGTATGATGGGAAACACTGTCAGAAAGGTGAGAAAACAAACAACTCTAAGGCATAGGTGCTCCTGAAGATCTGTCGTCCATAGTTTAGCTTCAGTTTTAAGCTGCTAATCCAGGGATAAGTTCAATATGCTATACTTACATACTGCTCGTGCAGTTATTGCCAAATGCATAATGCACAGTATGTGAAAAAACATACTTTATCCATTAAAAACAGAGTAGCCAGTATACAGTACATATTATGCACCATGTAGTAAGCATTATGCTAGTATTTCATGCATAAAAGTGTTCAAAATTGTCTACTGCTAATTCATAGTATGTTAACTAAACACTAAAACTACTAAAATACAAAGAAAAAAATGGTAATTAAAATAAAGCAGAAATAAAATATAAATATTAGATGGAAAACTAGAAAATTGGATGGAAGTATAAGTTGAAGTACTAAAATTACTAAAACTAAAGCTGAAATAAAAATGAATTAAAGCTATATAGAATAATAACAAAAGTATTTTAGTCATTAATATTATAATGGTTAATTCCTTAAATATATGTATTATTTTATGCCATTTTAATGGACAAAAAAATAACAAAATTACTAAAACTCAAGCTAAAATTAAAACAAAATATAAAAATAGAAGTTAATTCAAATTTGAATAAATACTATAATAGTATATAAGTAATATCAGCTATATTTGCCAAAATGTGCATTATAAAACCAGATAACACTGCAAAAAAAAAAACAAATCCCACAGTGCAGTGCAGTAGATTTAATCTTCCATGCCTGTAACGACTCCTCCTTGACTTGTTATTTAATAAGGTTTTTTTTTGTTTGTTAAAAAAAAAAAGATTAAAATGCAAATATCTGTGTGAATATGACTGCAAACGATGTAAACTACTTGGCATGGCATAATGCATACTGCATCTGATAATATTAGTATACGATTGAAACTAAACTCTGCAGGAAGCTAGATCTCCAGGAGAGGGATTGAGCACAAGCAGCATTTTTTGCTTGGTTTTAGACTGTTGCTCTAATATTCTTTGCAGACTTCTTCCATAACACTTCAAAATCTTTCTTAAGCTTCTTTTATTCTGTTTTGTGCTCTCACTGTGCAGAATGTGGGAATTATTGCTTAAACAGTAAGTACTGGAGGCAAAATGTCTGCTCTCTAATAACAATGGCTTTAGTGTATTTATGATGTGTGCTGCCATCTAGTGAATGTAACAGAGCTGTGTACTCTTTGTCTTTCACTGTATCAGCTGTCACTGAATCTATTGAGATCCCTCAGTTCACTGGACGCAGCTATCTGACATACGACAACAGAGATATCCTCAAAAGGTAGAGAACTTTTGCTTGTACACTCTATCACTGCGCTCAGATCAACAGAGTGAATTAGTCCCTGCGCACTGTCTCAGCAGCCTTGACTCTAAGTATTTATTCCATTCAGTTTTCCCATAGGGATTTTCAAAAAGTCTTTAATGCATTATATGCCATGAACTAAACCAACCAGCTATGAAGTGAATCACAACATTACAAAATTTAAAGTAAAAACGTACTTGAAAATCAGACAAAAAGAATATGTACTTAACTGTTTTAGTGAGGGAAAGAACTACAATCCATTGAAGTACTGCAAATGACAATCAAATGAAAAACAAATAAAACTATTCATTTAAAGTTGTTGATTATAACTATAACTATAAAAACAATAGTGTTATGTAAAATGTGCATTACATCATTTGCAGTGCTTCATGGGACAGTGTGTTCCCTGAAAACTCTTTTGGTGCAGTTTGCTCACCGCAACTCTCTGATTGGTGGAATTTTGCACAGCATCATGGGTAATGTAGTTTTTCTACCTTGAATTCCACTGTTAAATAAAGTAATTTGAAATAATCCAGATTGCTCACTGTAAAAAAAATAAAAAGTTGAGGAAACTTAAAAGTTTAAGGCAACCAGCTTCAGCAGATTTGTGAGTTTTCTCAACTTGTTGTTTTCAGTTTATGCAACAAAAAGTTGAGAACTCAAATCTTCTACAAAAACAAGTTGAGAAATCTCAACTTTTTGTTGCATAAACTGAAAACAAGAAGTTGAGAAAACTCACAAATCTGCTGAAGCTGGTTGCCTTAAACTTTTAAGTTTTCTCAACTTCTTCGTCAAAAGTATATACCATTGATTAACAACCTTGGAGCTCAAAGGAGGCCCCTCTTTATAAGTTAAAAATCTATTATCCAAAGGAGAAAATGAATGATTTTACTTCCAGAACCCGACTGTTGCACTCTATATGCTTCATATGAAGTTTTTATCTTTTCTGTGCATACTGTACATGCTTGCACACATGCTAATATAACGGTGCGTGTCTCTGCAGAGTATCAGGTTCCAGAACAAACATGTTCATGCGTTTTAAGAGCACGTCTAAAGATGGTCTTTTACTGTGGCGGGGGGACAGTCCAATGAGAGCCAACAGTGACTACCTGTCTCTCGGCCTTCAAGACGGAGCGCTCATTTTCAGGTATAACAGCATATCCATCTGCATGCACCTACATGCTTAAAGGCATGAGATTTACATTTATATGTCAGACAGTCGACAGATCCTAAGATCCTCCTAACATCTTTTATTCTCTCTACAGTTATAATCTTGGTAGCGGAGCTGCCACTGTGGTCATTAATGGCACATTTAGTGATGGCAAATGGCACAGAGTGAAGGCTGTCAGGTCAGACATTTGCTATCAAATGTCTTTCTTCATCAAAATTTCACATAATTCAGCATGTTTTTTGTCTTTTTTTTTTCTCGCAATTTCTGAGTGAAAACTGTTTAAAAGTAAATCCTACATCAAATATCAGGCTATTTGCACCATTGAAAGCGGCTGTAGTTTTCTCAGTTTAACGGTCAAGACGGTTTGTCTCTGTTTGAAGGGATGGACAGTCTGGTAAACTAACCGTCGATGATTACGGAGCTAAAACAGGCAGGTCTCCTGGAAAGATGAGACAGCTAAACATCAATGGTGACCTTTACATTGGTAAGAATAAACACAATTATGAAGTTAATTGTGATAAAGATTACGATAATGACAATAGATGCTCATGCAAGATTGTGTATGAAATAAAGTAGGAATAAAAACACTACCATTCAGAAGTGTTTTTTTTTTTTTTTTGAAAGAAATTATTTTATTCAGCAAAGATGCATAAAATTGTTTACAAGTGACAGTAAAGACATTTATAATGTTAAAAAAATATTTGCTTTGCTGTTTGTTTTGAATCTTCTATTCATTACAGAATCCTCAAATTGATTACAGTTTTGATAAAAAATATGAAGCAGCGCACCGGTTTTCAACATTTCATATGTTTCTTAAGCAGCAAATTAGCATATGTGACCCTGGACCACAAAACCAGTCTTAAGTCGCTGGGGTATATTTGTAGCAATATCCAAAAATACATTGTATGGGTCAAAATTATTGATTTTTCTTTTATGCCAGAAATCATTAGGACATTAAGTAAAGATCATGTTCCATGAAGATAATTTGTAAATTTCCTACTGTACATATATCAAAACTTAATTTTTGATTAGTAATATGCATTGCTAAGAACTTCATTTGGACAACTTTAAAGGTGATTTTCTCAATATTTTGAGTTTTTTTTTTTTTTTTTTTTGCACCCTCAGATTCCAGATTTTCAAATAGTTGTATCTTGGCCAAATATTGTCCTATCCTAACAAACTATACATCAATGGAAAGCATATTCACTCAGCTTTTTTAAAAATTTTTTTTTTAATTCAGCTTTCAAATGATGCATAAATCTCAATTTTGAAAAATTGACACTTATGACTGGTTTTGTGGTCCAGGGTCACATATTTGAATAATTTCTGAAGAGACATGTGAGTAATAGTGCTGAAAATTCAGCTTTGCATCAGGAATAAAATAAGTCTATTCGAAAAGAAAATGGTTATTTTAAATTGTAATAATTATTCACAAATATTACTGTTTTTTTGATTCAATAAATGCAGCTGTGGTGAGCATAAGTGACTAAAAAAAGCATTAAAAAAGCTTTTGAATGGTAGTGTATGTACATGTGTTTGTCTAGTTCTGTTGGTGATTTTGATTTCAAACTTCTCCAGGTGGGATGAAGGAGATCGCGCTGCACACTAACAGGCAGTACATGCGAGGTTTAGTGGGATGCATTTCTCATTTCACTCTGGCCACGGACTACCATCTGTCTCTGGTTGATGACGCAGCTGACGGCAAGAACATCAACACCTGCACCAACTGAACACCTCAAAAACACCAGCTACAGATCGCGAACATCAGTATCTGTGATCCAAGAACAACATCATCAAAATAACAACAATATCAGGAACACCAACATCACAGACCTCAGCTGAGAAGCAACAAATACATTTGCAATTGCAGCCAAAATGAATATTTGCTCCATTCAACCCTTCAAAATGATCATAGTTAATCAACAGTAAGCTATAACGTAATAAAAGAGCCTGGAACATTGTATATGTGATGAGATGAGGATGAAAGTGTTTTCTTGTGAACCTTCCATTATACACCAAATCCCTGCACCAACAACAAGAGTTGGGCTTTTTTGTTTAGCTTCTGCACTGTGTAACAACAAAATGGTTTTCAATGTAGTTGAATCACAGTAAATAAATGTCATTATATTTCATAAGCGAGCATGCATATATTTGAAGGGAAGCCCAGCTCAGAGGTTGTTTGTCTATCATGCAACATTTGATCTTTTAAAGCATACTGAATACTGTCACAACTAAACATATTTATACGCCAAACTGTTTATGTTTTCAAATCTACAAGCTTTTTTATGGCACTTACTGTATGATTCTGCAACCAGTTCTTGTCCTTAGTCAGATGGGTCCTCTTGTATTATTCTCCTCAAGGGCAAAGGTGAGAGGCAAATGTATATATAATTATTATTATTTTTTTTTTATATACCATTCATTTTAATTCAGTATTTAGACTGATGAATTTATAGATAAAGATGGTTGTGATGAATAGCTGTCACGTAGCGTAGTATATCTCTCTCTTCTGAGGTATTGATTGCACTGTGAGTTCTTAGGCTGCTAGTGGTGGAAGGACAAAGTGATGTGATTTTCTTTTGTATCAGAGGTTTCTCTTTAACGTTTCTGCCTCTCTTTTCCTTCTAGCTACATACTGTTATGAATCCCAAAGACTCTTTTATAGCTACTGTAGCTCTTTATTTATTTTTGTTTTTTGTAAGTTTAAGGATGTCTGCAAAAAATGCATCTCTTAATTTTTCTGCCTTGATGTTTTAAAAGCCTATCATTTTGCCATCAAAAATGTGACTTATTGATTTTATTCATAAAATAAAAAGAATGTCAGACACTTCATTTTACGCGGGTGTATCTTTAAATTTATTTTAAAGAAGACGCTTACCTATTACAATTAGCCACTTTGTAATTACGAATTTTTCTCAAAAGAAGGTCAAAACAGTAGATATACCACGCAGTTGTAATATATATATGGACATTTTAACAGCGATTTTAATGTTTTATAACTTGTGACGAACCTCAAATAGCCTATTTGCGACCAAAATTAGCGTCTTAAACTTGTAGGAAAATGAGAATAAAATACTTAGAAATATTTATGAAATGTTCTTCGCCTTTAATGTCATTTAATAAATAAAAAAAAAGTGTTGCTTGATTTTTACTTTATTTTATACAGTTTTTTATTTATTATTTGATTGATAACACAGCTACAGTATGAGGTGTTTTACCGTTAATAAATAACAGAATCAGAACAAAAAATTACATTTTAACAAAGCTATTTGTATTTTAAACACTAGATGTCAGCAAAAGATTTCTGAGAAAACTAAAGATAAACTCTCTATTGATTTTGATGTATTTGAATCCCCTGCGATTATAGGGAAATTTCATAACCCTGCATTTTGGGTTGCATTTTTGCCCTAAACCCAAATTTGATCCTGTATAGAGAGCATTCAGGCCAATAAATGAGCATTTTCAAACAAGCAAGCCATAAGAGTGCTGTTGTATTGATATCAGTTTCAGGTAATCATGATTCATGACACAACTGTTCTTTGATATTCAGTGTGTCTGTGTTAATGCCCTAAAATACCCTCCTTTCCTTCTTTTCTGCCCAGGTTGACACATTTCTCCGCATGAAGCTGACGTTTAAGCCCAACAGAGGATCAGCAAGTAATCAAAACTATTCATTCCAGAAAAAAAAAAAATTACATGACAATTCATCTTGGCCCAAAATAAGAGTAATCCCAAGACAACAAAAGATTAAGATGCGCTATGACTCAGACAGCAAAGTTTAAAGCCTTGGTAAATTACACGTTATCTTATTTCACTGGGGAATAGATCGCCAGTCATGTGGAGTCAGATAATTTACAAACTCATGATTTATTTCCATGCAAACGTAATGCTTTCCAAGAAAATCTATCTATCCCTGAAGACCCCCCTCCCTCCCCACCAAAAGAAACAAAGATTGTGATTTAATTGCAAATTGACTACGTACATGTCAACAGAATTCAAGTGAAAGCTTGTATTTGGCAGATTTTCCTAACATTCATATTGTTTATGTATTGCTGGTCCCCATTCGTGCACTATTACTATACTGCAAAACATTCTCTTGATTGAACAGACATTTAATTTCATACCATTGTTACATTAATGCACAATGCTGCAGAGGGATGATTTGTTCAAGACAGGCTAAAGAAGCTTACATCGGCCTTACATGTGCAGCTGTCCTATAGAAATATCAGATGTCAGGATCCCTAAATCTCTCCACTCATCTGAACAAGATTGTTTTAAGGCTGGAATACACTACACGACTTTTAAAATCTGAACAGATTTTTAAAACACTAGGCATCATACACTTACCGACTTTGTAAATAGGGACAAAGGAAAACTGGGCATCATACACTACACGACCGAGGATCATACACTACCAGACTTTAAAGAAATCTGATCACAACAAACTCACGGTGAACGCAAGGCGCCTTGTTGCTAGGAGACGCATGTCAAATGTGTTCTAAAATCGGCTGAAAATATCAAACATGTTTGATATCCTCCGACTGGATGGAATCAAAGTCTGAAGCTAAAAAATCAGAGTCTGTGACCATCATACACTACGCGACAAATCTGTCAACTCAAATCTGCAGACTGGCTCTGACTTTCCTCAACTAGCGTCAACTTGTTCAGACTGTAAAATCTGGGAAAATCGGGGCAAAAATCGTGTAGTGTATTCCAGGCTTTAATCGTTATATTGAGTTGAGAATGTTGTGGGTGGTTGCTAGGGTGTTGCTATGCAGTTGCTAAGGTGTTCTTTGTGGTTGATAGGTAAAAGGTCCCACCTGCAAGTCTCTTAATCTCTACTTTAACATAAATCTGTAGGATGCACACACACACACACACACACACACACACACACACACACTACCATTCTTTAACTTTGGGGTCAGTAACTCTTGTGCACCAAGAGTGCATTTACTTGTTCATAAATATAGTAAAAACAGTAATATTGTGAAATATTATTACAATTTAAAATAACTGTTTTCTATTTGAGTATATACTAAAATGTAGTTTATTCCTGTGATCAAAGCTGAATTTTCAGCATCATTACTCCAGTCTTCAGTGTCACATGATCCTTCAGAAATCATTCTAATATGCTGATTTGCTTCTCAATAAATATTTTGGATTATTTTCAATGTTGAAAACAGTTGTGCTGCTTCATATATGTATTCAGGGTTCTTTGATGAATAGACAGTTCAAAAGAGCAGCATTTGTTAGAAATAGAATTTTGTTGAACATTGTCTTTACTGTCAATTTTGAGTGCGTCATTACTGAATAAAAGTATTAATTTCTTTAAAAAAAAAAATCTTACTGACCCCAAACTTTTGAATGGTGCACATTCATCTTCATTAATCAAGAACAAGTTTATTTCTAAATTATGTCAATTGTGCTCCCACCGATCTCAGATTAGGAGTGAGAACCTCTTCTGTTTTAGGTTAGTTAGATTGATTCCTTGATCTATAATATAATCTCCTGGAGGCTGGTGTGTTACTGTGAGCATGCTTGTCATATAGGCTGAATTAGAGTAATGCTGTTATTGTCTGTGAGGTTTTAGCTAAGATGTAGGATTATGGAGAGAGATATAATCCCACATCTTTCAATCCCACAGCGGCCATTGACTGCCGTAGAGAGAACAGAAGTGATGCCTGGATTACGGTGCTAAAGCGATGAGAGAACATGCGGACAGACACACAAGGTCTCTTAGGACGAACCATTAAGCTTTTTTATTCGCTGGTTATTGTAGGATAAAACAAGGTGGTCACAGTCGAAAGTGTGTTTTCTGCTAATGTTATATCAAAGCTTTGTATTTGTCAAAATGTGCAACAGCAGAACTCTTTGACAATAAAATCAAGCTTGCTGGATGCAGTAAATTATCTGGATACTTTTTCCCTACTTTTTTATGAATACTTTGAATTTGACATACTGTTTTTGCCTACTGTATAGTGGGAAATTATACGATTTTGGACTCAGCAACACACTTAATGCTAGAACATACTTCTTAAATGGTTGATAAGTAAGTTCAAATCACTAATACTTGTATGAAATGATTTGTACAAAAACATAAATTTTGGAAAAAATATAAGCAAGAAGGTCCACCGCTAAACCTAACTGTTAGTAGGGAGTAAGCAGATTGTTTGAAAACATACAAATCAAATTCATTTGATTTGGTCACTAATTTGCCAAATCGTAAAATAGTTAGAGTGCGTGCTGGCAAAAACACATTTTAAATGGAGTAACATGAATCACTTTGAGTAAATTCACTGTCCTCTGTGTACACTGTAAAAAAAAAAAAAAAGTTGAGCCAATTTAAAATTTTAAGGCAACCAGCTTCAGCAGGTTTTTGAGTTTTCTCAACTTGTTGTTTTAAGTTTATACAACAAAAAGTTGAGAATCTCCTACAAAAATTAGTTGAGAGAACTCAAAAATCTGCTGAAGCTGGTTGCCTTAAAATTTTAAGTTGGCTCAACTTTTTTTTTCTACAGTGTAACTTTATACTTTTTACCACTTTTAACTTATTCAGCGTGATGTATTAGTATCACTTTTATACGACGGCGTTTTAGTGCCTCGTTAAAAAATAAAAAAATCTAAGATTACGAGATTAAAGTCGTAATATTTCGAGAATAAAGTTGAAATTACGAGAATAAAGTCGAAATACTACGAGAATAAAGTCGAAATTTAAAATCTGCTAATGTTTTTAGCAAAGCTTTGTATTTGTCAAATAAACTCTATAAAGTCAAACTTGTCATTGAAATAATATTATTAATTTATTTTTAGATTTTTGAGTGGTGAAAACAGAAACCTATTTACAAATGCACTATAGATTGCATTGTTGTTATTTTTAACTGAAATGAAAAACTATTTTTCTAGTAATTGAAATAAATAAAAATTAGAAATACTGCGTTGGCATCTAACTGAAATCTAAATAGAAATATAAAAAATAATAATAAAAATGACAAAATCACATAAATTACTAAAATGTAAACTAAAATTGAAATGAAAACTGAAAATATAAAATATTAGTAAATAGTGTAATAGTATGCACTGGTGGATTGTATTGGTAGGCATGGCTGTGTTGCTCTGTGACATTTCTGAAGTCTGAAGAAACATTCCTGGTGTTTTCTTTGCTTGAATCACTGCAGCTGTGCATGTTCAAACCCTCATTCACTCTCTCTCATTCAGAATCTCTCTCTGACCCTCACATCCATTACAGACCTGATGAATACATCAGTGATGAAAGACGGAAAGCACTGTAATCTATCTGACACATGCTCTCATTTCAACTCATCTTTCCTCTTGTTTTTTCTTTTAGTCTCATGTGTTTTCTCTTCTTCTAGTCATGTTCAAAGAGGACAGAATGTGAAATACCCAGCAAACGATAATATTCAGACCAGTAATGCTGCTCATTTTTCATAATAACCTGCTGCTTGTGTGTGAGATGAGCGTGGGATCGCTCTGAAGACACAGGAAAGCTGGGGTGGGACAGATGCTGGAGAGAGGGGTGTGTCATGTGACATGACAAGTAGGTCGCAGTGTATCCGTCTGTTGCTGTTACTGATAGTGTTTAACTAAACTCTCTCTTACTCTGAGCAGAGACAGACTGAGAGGAAGTGATGCGGGAAGCAGAAGACAGAGACCATGACTGAGTCTGCGCTCAGGTTTGGTTTATTGAAGAGCTGTTCTTCAGTGTTTGTTGCCGTATCTTCTGCTTGATGATGGAGCCTCAACGGCAGATCTACAAAAGACTGGACGTCCCGGATCATGTGCATTATATCATCGCCTTCCTCATCCTCATCATCGGCACTTTAGGAGTCACGGGAAACGCTTTGGTCATGTTTGCCTTCTACAGGTATGAATGCCTAAATAGTTGTTTGTTGAGTTGAAGAACTTGAACCAATCTCTTAGCTCATCTTGGAAAGTTTGGTGTTTTATTAGTTAGCATTGTATGATGCAGTTAATTAATTACCAGAATTGTTCCATTATACAATGCCTAATAGATTAGGGAATGTGCATGAATTCTGTTAAACATGATTGAACTTGGGTTCATACACTTTCATGTATATTTGAGTAGTTGATGCTTAAAGTGTAAAAAGGAAAAACTGTATATGGTGTATTTTTAAATGTACTGTAAAATTCACCGTTTTAATCACCTTTTGGTCTTACATTCAGTACATTCAGTAAGCGCATTATAATTATGAAAGAATTAGCAAAATGCTGTTTAAAATGTGAGTAGATGTGTTTTATTTTTGAGTAGATAGT
The DNA here is from genome assembly GCA_021397915.2 of Tor tambroides. NCBI lineage: Eukaryota > Metazoa > Chordata > Actinopteri > Cypriniformes > Cyprinidae > Tor > Tor tambroides. The sequence continues at coordinate 8,509 of JAFVLL020014960.1, read as the reverse complement.
TGATGTCACATTGCCAACTTTCAAAAAACATTTAATGTCACTTACACCTTGATATATGAATGTTCATTAAGTATTGATCTGATATGCATTGATAATATTTGTTAATGATATACTGTTTTCACATAATTATTACTTTAAACTTTGATTAAATGAATTATATTAAAAGCATTTATTACATTATATATATATATATATATACATAAATTACTACAGCTTAATAAAAACTATCTATATAATAATATATTTAATAATATACAATTAATTTTAAAATAATAATATATTAAAAAATAATATTTAATAAAATAATCTTATGAAGATTATCCAGCATTATCTCCTTGTTACCTTATCTAGTTCTATTTTGTTGGGGTAGATATTCTTTCTTTATTTAGAAGTTTTAAATAGCCTTTGTTTGATTTTTGTCCACTTTAAAGAGTTAAATCCACTTTAAAATGGCAGTATCAGTATGCATTTTGTTTTTATCATAAAAAATATTTCAAATGAAGTCTTAAAGTGATATAGTGGCAGGGAGATTCACTGTCTGTTTCTGACCAATCATCTCTCAGCTGTTGGGTAATCCTTCCAAGTCTCAAATATGTTATGGACATTAATTGTTTTAGTAAATTGGGGCAATGCGGTAAAACTAGAGCAGGCAGTGAAATACTAGTAAAAAGCTTCTCTTTTCTTTTTTACTACACCATTTGCTCAGATTAAAGTTACTCACGCAAACACCCTGCAGGTCAGCCCTAATCCTCATTTTACATAATTGTTTTTTCCTTTGTATTCAAAATAGACCATTTTTAGGGCAGGAAAATATTGTGAATGAGGTATAAATAACAAGGCTGATTCATTTCCATAAATGGGTGCAATTATTGAAATCATGGGCTTCTGTAGAGTGGAAGGAATTGACTGCTATTCCAGGAATGCTGGGAGTCCCTAGAACTGCAGTACATCGATGGAAAGAACTGCAATGGGGGCATATGATATGTTGGATGTCAGCTTTGGCCAATAACTCTCATTTGCATCCCATCTTCTTTTTATGCATTTACAATGATAGGTTTTATCAGCAAAGATTAGTAAGGATATAAGTGTTCTGTGTGTGTAATAAAATCTGTTTATAATATTACATAATTGCATTAAAATGCAGTTAAAAGGATAGTTATGGAAGCTTATTTCTGCAACAAGAAAAAATAAATAAAATAAAAATGTAATTGCAACTTTGTGTCTCACAATTCTGACTTTTTTTTTCACAATTCTGACTTTTTTCAAATTAAAATTCAGAATTGTGAGATTTAAAAAAAATCGGAATTCCCTTTTTTATTGCCTTTTTATTCTGTGGTGCAAACAAAAAGACAGAATTGTGAGATATAAACTCAAAAATTCTGAGAAAAAAATCAGAATTGTGAGATGTAAACTTACGGTTATGAGAAAAAAAGTCTTGTGAGATGAAAAGTCGCAATTACGTTTTTTATTTTTTATTTTGTGACGGAAACAAAAAACAGAATTGCGAGACATAAACTCAGAATTTGTGGGAAAAGGTCAGGATTGTAAGATATAAACTCACAATTCTGAGAAATGTATTTAATGGTGGAAACAACAAACAAGCTTTTATAGGACAGTTCATCAAAAAATGTAAATTTAAAAGAAGATAACTTGAAGGTATTTTTACTGGTAACCAAACAGTTTTGGTTTACATTGACTCCCATTGTACGTTTTGTCCATATAATGGGAGTCAATGGGAACCTAAACTGTTTGATTAGCAACAAAAATATCTTCAAAATATCTTTTGTCTTTCGCAGAAAAACGAAAGTCACATAAGTAGAAGCAACACCTGAAATTCATTGTTCATAAACTGTGTTCTTTCTGTTTTAACAATGGAATAAATATAACTTTTTGTGCAGTAATAAAAAGTTGCGGAGCCTGCCAAATTATTTCATAGTGAACCTGGCGGTCAGCGATTTCCTCATGGCCATCACACAATCTCCAATGTTCTTCATCAACTGCCTGTTTAAGGAGTGGATGTTTGGGGAACTGGGTAACATTATCATTTTACAGAAATTTCTAAAATTTTGAAAAAAGTAAAACAAACAAAACTCGCATAAAATGAATAAAAAAACATGCTAAGACTTTTATTATTATTCTATCAAAAATTTAACTCAAATGAATGTCCTATCTTAAATGTATGTTATATAGACGATATATATTTTCTTTGTGTGTTCAGGATGTAAAATATATGCATTCTGTGGTGCGCTGTTTGGCATCACCTCGATGATAAACCTGTTGGCCATCTCAATCGATCGATACCTGGTCATCACCAAACCGCTGCAGACCATCCAGTGGAACTCCAAACGCAGAACCTTTCTGGCCATCCTGTGCATCTGGATCTACTCGCTGGCCTGGAGTCTGGCACCTCTGATTGGCTGGAGTAAGATTTCATTGTTCTTCTGTTAAATTTAGACTTTAAATATTTGAATATAATGAAGTAGGTTCATTTTCAGGTTATAATAAAGAAAACAAAGGTATGCCAGTTTTTGTGCATAGTAATGAGATAATCCACCAGATAAGCACAAAAACTTGTTTCACTATGCACATGGAAATCTAGCTGATTCTTGACACGATCATAAACAGCAATGTAAAGTTGATTCTCTGCTAAACTGATCTAAAAAAAAATATTTTAAACAATATCATATTTATTGTTACTATTGTAAAAAAAACAGACATTATTATGGGATCTCTTTCAAAGCTTTCAGAATCTTTTAAAATTATTAAAAAAAAAACTTTAGAAATAATTTTTTTCTGTATTTTTAAAATTAACATATTTTAATGACAGTATATTTATTAAACAAAAATATATTCTTTTATTTATCAAAATAATTAGAAAATTGTACAAGCTTTGCTGAAGTGATTATTTTTATGAAGTTTATTTTATGCAGATATTATGGAAAACACCTTAGTTAAAGTATTTTTATTGACACTGGTGATTGTGGAAGATTGTTAATGCCAAGGAATAAAAGTATAAAAAAGCTAACTGTGACTTTTTGTCTTAAAATTATGTTTTTCTCGCAATAGTGAGTGCTGATTTTTTCTGATATCTTGATTATTAATTGGTAGATGTAAAAAGAGTTTCTTTTTTCTATTGAATTTACAAGATAAAGAAAATGGGTAGCCAAACAGTTGCTTCGTCCCCATAGACTAACAGGGCCAGCAACTGTTTGATTACCAACATTCTTCAGAATACCTTCTTTTGTGATCAAGAAAGAAAGAAACTCATACAGGTTTGGAACTTGAGTAAATAATGACAGAGGTGAACTATCCCTTTAAGATGTGACTTTAGCTTGAAATGTCTGATGTGTCTTTTAATGCTCCTGCAGGTTCCTACATCCCTGAAGGTCTGATGACATCCTGCACGTGGGACTACGTCTCGCCGTCTCCCACCAACAAGAGTTACACCATGATGCTGTGCTGTTTCGTCTTCTTCATTCCTCTGGCCACCATCCTCTACTGTTACCTGTTCATGTTCCTCTCCGTACGAAAGGCCAGCAGGTCTGAGCTCCTTGAGGCGTCTTCAAATTGAAGAGTGTTCACTGAAAAGCATTTATGACTGCATGAATGATGTATGTGTGTTTAGAGATCTAGAGCGGCTGAGCTCTCAGAAGTCCAGCTTTGTGAAGCAGCAGTCCATGAAGAGTGAATGGAAACTGGCTAAAATAGCGGCTGTGGTCATAGTGGTGTATGTGCTGTCCTGGGCTCCCTACGCATGCATCACCCTCATCGCCTGGGCAGGGTGAGTGCTGAGCATCTACACATTTACAGAAATTGCATTTATACATGTCTGAGGACTTCGTATTCACGTGGTCTTCATATAAATTTTGGAAGCATCACTAAATCTATTGCTCATGATTATTCCTAACCCTTAGGATGTAGTTTGTGCTGCATGCACAAATGACACTCTACCATTCAAAAGTTTGGTCAGAGCGTTTTTTTAAAAAAAAGAAATGAATGCTTTTATTCAGCAAGGATGCATTAAATTGATCAAAAGTAACATTTGTAATTCTACAAAGGATTTCTGTTTGTAGAAGCACAGCTGTTGTCAGTACTGAGAAATGTAATTCAGGAGACCTATTACCACAACTTAAATAAATGCATGGTTGCAAATAATTAAACCTTTTAAGTTGCAAACATTATTTTGATTAGTTGATTAGTTAATGTTGATCATTACATCATCGTAATAATTAAACAAAATTTTCCACTTAATTGATTTTGTAATATTTAGTATAATTTAAAATTTCTAAAATTGTTTTTATTATTATTATTATTACATCAACTCAATACTGAGTGTAATTTAAACAGAAATTTCTGAATTCATTGATTTCTTTTTATTTTGATTACATCAAGTCAATATTGTCCATTAAACTGAAATTTCTGTGTTAATCGTTTCTACTGAATTGATTTTTTAAGAAGATCATAGATAAGATTCATGGATACAATTAATAGATAAGATGAACTGGTTTCAGGGCCACCACTCAGGTTATGTTAAAATGATCTTTTTTTGTTTGTTTGTTTGTTTTTGTTGTTTTGTTTTGAGTAATCAACAAAAAATTGAGTTTATGCTACAAATGATTCCTCTCAAAGTAGTTTTCTTGTTGAACATAATTTCATTACAAGTTACCACTGATGCAAACTGTTTTTGTTGAGTCAAAAAAATTGTTCTTAGAGTGTAGAATGACACTAAAGACTGGAGTAATGATGCTGAAAATTCAGCTTTGATCACAGTAATAAATTACATTTTAAAATACATTAAAATAGAAAACATTTATTTTACACTGCAAAATATTACCGTTTTTACAAATAAATGCAGCCTCGTTGAGCAAAAAAGACTTCTTTCAACAACATTAAACATTCTCACGACCCTATTTTAAACAGTAGTGTACATCAAATTCCGTGACTACATGCATTATACATAAATATCAGTATTATTGTCACATGCAACCGTGTGTGGCTGTAAAATTGTGGCCTCGTCCTGATTTTACAGCCATGTGATGAGAGCCAAACAACAGCTCACTTGTGTAAGCGCTGTGTTCTCTGTACTGCTCTGTTATCTGTCCTGTAGGCATGACATGGTCTTTCCTCTGAGATTAAAGAGATACATTTGATGAGAAGTAATTATGAAATACAGTATTTGTCCTGCATTTGAAAGTGTACTCTTCCTAACACATCTTATTTGTTGTGTTTGCAATTTTAAATTGGGTAAAATCTGGATCATTTTAGTAATGGGGGTACAATTTCTGTTTAACCATATATTTTAAAGTACTGACTACAGTTATTGGCTATAAATACAGTTTCAAGTTCATTTGCAATTGTTAACCTTATAACAGGACACATTGTCACACTATGTGGGGTAACTTGTCACAGTGGACACTGATTTTAAGAAAAGTTTTTTTTTAAATGATTCACCATTATTGTTATTAGCGATCCCTTTGGAAATCAGAATTCTAGAGGACACAAAAATATAAAATGTTTCATAAAATATTCATAAAGTACATTAAAAAACAAGAAATAATGGAATTTTAGACTCCTAACCAGCTACTGAGATACAGACAGATATGAGGAAAGTCCACAATATATGATACATTGAATCAGTATACTAGATGCTATAAATAGTTTCCTGTAATCTGTATATATCAGAAGTGTTACAGTGTCTGTAATCTGTAAATCCCCTGATTACTGTTTATCTGGCACTTTTCGATGTACATTTGTCTGTGTATGTAAGTGTGTATGTGTGTGTGTTTGTGGATCTCTATAGTAGTTAAGCTCAGCACAGCTGTGAGAAGTAGGAAGTGATTATAAAACATTGTAATCTCTTTTTCTCTCTTCAGCACTGCACTTGAATTTTTTTAATGACCTACATGCATTTAAAGGGGTCATCGGATGCCCATTTTCCACAAGTTGATATGATTCTTTAGGGTCTTAATGAAAAGTCTATAACATACTTTGGTTAAAATTTCTCAATGGTAGTGTAACAAACACCCTTTTTACCCTGTCAAAATCAGCTCTGTTTTCAGCACTCCGTTTTAGTCCATGCCGCTTTAAATGCTAATGAGCTCTGCTGACCCCGCCCCTCTCTTCCATGGGGTGACGAGCAGACTAAACTTCAGCCACGAAACTTGCTAACTACCACATTAATCGGAAATGCGATTTTAAAAGATTCATAAAAAAAACCCTTATTCTCGTTTCTTCTGTAGGTGAGACTGGATCACGAATGATTCGCGCGAACATAAATGCATTTATGTAGATTGGGGATTGGCACATTCACTTCAAAAACGAAAGTAACGTTAATCCTCTGCGTCTTCAGCGGCTCAGATGTCAGGAGTAAATTACGACTGCTATATTCATTATTACACCCAACAACAAAACACCTCAATCACTTAATCGGGGACATTATGTCTTCCCCTGCACCGGAGTCGACACAGCGGACAGCTCTCAGCTCACTCAGGGCGCGTCTTAGGTAAGATGGCCTTGTCAATCAACTGTCGTGGGAGGGGCCTGTACAGAACTACGTCATTCTGACAGGAACCTCAGAACAGCCTGATTTGAGAAAGGGGATTGATTTAAAAAAAAACACTGGGTGGAATTTTATCATTATAGGGTGGATGTGTACACACACTTCCAACACACATTTATGTTCAAACAACATGTAAAGTGAATTTTGCCTCCGACGACCCCTTTAAAAATAACTGTATTTTCCTGTGTTTCTCAGGCATGCAAACATCCTCACGCCCTACTCTAAAACACTGCCGGCGGTCATCGCCAAATCATCTGCCATCTACAACCCTTTCATATATGCCATAGTTCACACCAAATACAGGTAAATAGATAATAAAGCAAACAAAATACACAATCACGCACATTTCATGCAAAAATACATGTTTGTGTGTGGAAAAAATAAATACAAAGGGTTAGTAGAACATTAATGTCAAGCAGTGGCAGCAGTGCCCCATACTTTATCTAAAACTAATTTAAACAATTTATAATATAATATAATATAATATAATATAATATAATATAATATGCATTCAAACTGTTGCAAAAACATTTAAACATTTAATGATTGGAAATTCTTGTATAATTATTATACATGTTGTTTTATAATCATTTGTCAAACCAAAAGTCACATATATATATATATATATATTTATGCGTGTGTATGTATATATATATATATATATATACATTTTTTCCCCACATCATGACATATATTCGTTTGTCTGCAGAGCCACATTGGCTGAGAAGGTCCCAGGTTTGTCCTGCCTGTCTCGCGTTCAGAAGGACTGTTTCACCTCCTCCACCAATAGCGAGGCCTCAGTCCAGGACACCAGCGTCAGCAGACAGTCATCGGTCTCCAAGAACAAACTCCACACAACCACCATCAACAACTCCAGTACTATGGTACAGTAGAAAGGTCCATCTGTAGACTTGAGTTTCAGATGAGACTCCATTCATATCAATGGCCTAAACTTGAAATCACATGACCGGCTGAATACTACTCACTTTATCTCAGTAACACTGCTACTATGAAAAACTTTAGGATGCTGAATAAGGTGCTGGTTTGTCCTCCCTTTCATTATGGATCTATATTTTAGGGTGTGTGTTTATGTGTGTGTGTGAGATTGCAGGTAATGGGAGAAGTGGAGCTAGACCTGATGGAGAAAAGGTCCAACTTGACTAAAGTGTCATTTAGAAACTCATCGAGACAACGGATCCTCAAATGCTCCTCGCTGCTGATAGAGAAGGTGAGGTTTAATGCACTGGCACTGAAACATTAATATTTCACTTAAAAATGGGCAGAAAATGTACTTGCCCTCAGGCTATCCGAGATGTAGATGAGTTTGTTTCTTCATCAGATTTAACAAATTTAACATTTCATCACTTGCTCACCAATGGATCTTCTGCAGTGAATGGGTGCCGTCAGAGTGAGAGTCCAAACAGCTGATAAAAACATCACAATGATCCACACCACTCTAGTCCATCAATTAATGTCTTGGGAAGTGAAAAGCTGCATGTTTGTAAGAATCAAATCCTTCATAAAGGCATTTTAACTTTAAATCATCTCTTCTGGACAAAATACGAGTCCATAATCCATAATAACGCTTCCTCCAGTGAAAACGTCTAGCCCATGTTGTTCTCTCACATCAAAATCCACCAATATATTTTGTTTAGAACTGTTTTGGACTGTTTTCATATTTGATCTGTGCATATTTCACTCCTGATTCAGACAAGATGACTTTATCTCTAGATAAAGAAATATTATGGATAGAGGACTCATTTGAATTTTTTTGAATTTAAGAACATCTTAATGATAGATTTGTTTATGACAAACATTGAGCTTTTTTCTTCACCAGACATTAATTGATGGACTGGAGTGGTGTGGATTACTTGTGCATTATTGTGATGTTTTTATCAGCTGTTTAGACTCTCATTCTGACGGCACCCATTCACTGCAGAGGATCCATTG
>JAFVLL020014959.1:0-13016 GCA_021397915.2 Tor tambroides | reverse complement strand
GGAGGACGCCCCTGCCATGCATAGTCCCATGGGATGTTGGCTATCAACAACAAGGCAACTCCTATGACTAATTGGGTATGGGACGCAAGCGTAGGATTGATCACCCTGTCGCTGGCCGCCTTTGGGGAGGGTGTATAGTGTGAAAGGCCGAAACACCCTAGGAACCAAAGGTACACTACTGACGATGCGCTCCCCAAATTTTATCACGCTCTCTGTTTCATGAACTCTTGGAAATGCTTGCACAAAGGATAGCAACATCTTATCCTGTGTTCTTTGAACCATCACCTTGAAATATTGTACATATGAAATATTTTCACTCAAGCTTTATATTTTATAATGGATTTCACTTTCAGATGACTGAAATGACCTCCTTACCAAGATGTTTTTGATTCTTTGCATTTTAAGTGACAGTGACAGACATGAAATGATCCCTTTTAGCATAACATTTGGTAAATGCTTTTTTTTTAAGTCACAAAATATTTAAAAAAAATATAACTGGCGTGCAAGAATCTCACCCGTCGGTCTACGCAAGTTCCTCTCCAGCAAAATGCGACGCAAGGACCCGTCCATGGCTGCCTCTTCGATGTGAGAGTGGTCACCAATCACAGTCCAGTAGACCATCCTAAAGAACAATGGAGGTTATTATATATATGTTGCCTGACGTAACATTTAAGACTCAGAAATGGACACTTACCCTCGCACAGGATTAACGGTAATAGCGAAAGGTTCCCCATCAATGTCTGTGATGAGTCTGGTGCAGTTGGGACCCCCCAGCTGTCCCACGTTGATCGAATAGCGAAGTCGACGCCAGTGTGCAGTATAGTAGCTGAACCAGTGCATTCGAGAGTGATCTGTCCAGTACAGATTCCCCGTCACCCAATCAGCTGAGATGTCCCGGGGCCTCCGGAAGTCTGGACACTGCAAATATAGCACGTAGTGAAGTTTCAAAAGCGCCTTTGTAAGATTTTACCCTGCTAGTTTCTGTGGTTTTATGAGGAAAATATCAAAAAGAGTTTGAAAGAAATGGTAAAAAGTTAAAAGTTTAATGTAACAGAACTGACGAAATCTCTTATTGACTTACTATGACTCCACTGTTTGATGTGATTGGGCTTCTGTCCTGGAGGTCTTTGTAAAAAATCCCCCCGGGGTTAAACTGAGTGGCCCACACAAACTTGTGATGGTGAAATAGTGCATCCATGCCGATGATGCGAGCACTGTCTGAGATACGGGCCAGTTGAGTATGTCCATGAGTTTGGTTGTACGGATACACAAAACTGCGGATTTCGGTGTCGTTGGCCACGTAGAGGACCTGATCTTCTGGTCCTGACCATAGAGATACATGTGTGAAACAATTTATATAAACAAAACAAATAAATTCAAAGCAAGCCCAGGCAAAAATCAAAGCAAAACAAACAAATAACAAGCATAACAAACTGAAAACAGAATACCACATCAAAACAAAACAAACAAACAAAAAAACACAAATAAAACGGAACATACAATAAAAATACAAACAAAAACAAAACCAAACCAAAAAATAAAAAAATAAAAAAGCAAAACAAAAGATGAAACAAACAAACAAAAACATACAAAAAGAAAAAAACAAACACCACAAAAAGAAAGCAAAAGTGAAACAAAAAAGATAAAACAAAACAAAAGCAAAAAAAGAGACAAAAAAGACAAAACCAAACCAAAACACAACAAACAAGACCAAAGCCAAACAAAAATTAAAGCAGACCCAAAAGGAAGCAAAAACAAGACGACAGCAAGAAATAAATCAAATAAAAAAGAAAAACAAAAAACAAGAGAAAAAAAACAAAGAGAAAACCAAAAAACCACAAACAAACAAAAATAAATAGAATTAAACAAAAAAGCAAAACAAATAAATTAATTAATTAAACACAAAGTGAAACAAAAGATAACACAAAACAAAAAAGCAACAAAATAAACCAAACAAAAAAGAAAAACAAACCAAAACACAACAAATAAAAAATAAGACCAAAACCAAGCAAAATTAAAGCAGACAAAAAAGAAAGCAAAAACAAGAAAAAATGCAAAAAAAATCAAAAACCAAAACACCACAAACAAACAAAAATTAAACAAAAAAGCAAAAAAAAAAAAAAAAATAGACAAAAAGTGAAACTAAATAAATAAATAAATAAATAGACAAAACAGACCAAATTTGTCTATTTGTATTAAACAATATCCTTTACCCTTCGTGATGCATTCCCCATCGATCTCCTTGAAGTTTCGGTCACAAGTGCACTTGTACGAGCCCTTGGTGTTGGTGCAGTACTGCGAGCAGCTTCCGAACCGCAGACACTCGTTCACCTCTGAGGAAAGAGAAGAACACACCCATCCATCAGCCTCTCTCACACGCTCTCCAGTGACATTTTTAACAGTGCTGCAGGGATGTCACTCTGTTTGGGATTTCAGCGCCTGCTGATTTCTGGACTTCCTGTTATGCTCAGTGAGATGACCCTGAAGCAACCGCTGACATACCTCCAACAGTTTAATGCCAGCGCTGGAACTGAATACAAAGAGACTTTTGCATTGTGGGCGTTGAACAAAAAACCTTTCAACCACTGGGATGTGCTAAGGGCAAGCATTGTGTCTTTGCGTTATATCACAAAATACCAAACCAAATGTCATTACTTTAAAGAAAAATAGCACTGGTACATGTTTCAAGTTAATATTTTACCAAAAGTATTCAGTTATAAGTAATAAAAACAATAGATGCAAGGCTTTTACAGAATTATTTATTATATCAGCTTGTGCTCAAAACTCAAGTGGAAACGTCCTACACTTCATAAATCTTTGAATCATGTCTGAGAACCTTTCTGACAAAAAGAAAAACTGACCTATTATAAATCACTTCAAACTTCAAATTGCTCTGCATACTTCAATATATTGCAGGATCCAAGTGAAAATCTCTTGAGCCACAGATCTACCCAGAATTCATTTTTAAAAGAGAGCTATCGAAGTTGATGTACCTTGTTCTGCTTAATCTATAACAGTAATTCTCAAAACTCTCAGGACAAGAAAATACAGCCTAGTACCATTCAGAAAGGACTAAAATGTAACGATCTAATATTCAAATTTTGCACCATTAATACTAAATATTTCATATATAAACTGTTTCTGTGTGTGTGTTTTTTTTAACCCTACCTAAAATTATGATGTTAAAAAACACATACAAATACAACATATACAAAGCAAAATCTAAATACATTAGAAATCAGAATTAAAAATTAAAACGTGATTTTAAGCATTTTAAAACGTTTAGCCTTTAATTTTGTATTACATTATAAATTACTAAATTATTCAATAATTCAAAATATAAATAATAAAACAATCTAATATTTATACATCATTAAAAAAATCAGATGTATTAATAATTGTAACTTTTTGTAATAAAACTAACTTTTTAATAATAATAATAAAATAACATTACAAAAAAATGTAAACAGATAATGACTAAAAAATATTTCTGAAGTAAATTTGAGAGTTGTAAATGTATGTTGATTCTTAATGATTGATGACGACAATTCTGAATAGCTGAAGACAGGAAATTGTCGTCTTGGTGTTTTTTGTACAAATTCTCTACCTTCACATTGCTTGGTCTTCTGGCTCCTCTGAAAGCCGTCTTTGCATTGGCAGACTGAGGGGGTTTTTGTATGGTTGCAGAAAGCGTCGTCTCCGCACAAGTCGGCCCGTCCTCGACACGCACCATCGACAGAATCTGTGAACCACAGGGGACAAAATAAGACACTGTAAAGGTTTTACTCCACAAAATACAAAAACCCAATGCAAAGTATGAAGGATTACAGAAAGAAATACACTTACATGCCTTGCAGTCGCGCTCATCCGATCCACCGTCTTCGCAGTCGTCAAAGAAGTTGCACTGGAGCTCAGCCGGGATGCAGCGGTGATTGGCACAGGAGAATTCGGACTTCCCACACGGCCTTGGCCTTTTGACCACATCCGCTAAAAGAAAAAAAGAAAAAGAGATGGTTTTGAAAAGGAAATAGACAGAGAATACAAGAAACTGAAGTTCCCCACTTACCACAGTCATCTTCGTCTGAATTGTCACCACAGTCGTTCGCTCCGTTACAGATTTGTTCGGTCCGCAGACACACTCTCTCATTCTTGCAGCGGAAGGGTCTGTTTGGAGGACATGGCAACTTTCCTGCAGGCCAAACACACACACACACACAGAGTAATCATAACCTCGTTTTTCATCACAGAAGTGATCTTCTGCTTTTTCTGTGGTTTGTACGTTTCAAATGTTGGTGAAGTGTTTGTAAAGTGCTCCAAGAGCAATTTTTCAGACATTTTACTGCCAGGCCTACAGCAAAAACAATTTTCAGAGAAAAATCACTGTTTACTACAGTTCAGGTGTACAGTGGCAGGTTTAATGTGCGTTCAGGATGGTCAAAGTGTCCTGTATTGATTTTCTGCTTTTTTTTTTCTGTGAGGTCATTCTCACATGACCTTATAAATGCGACTCATTTCAAACCAGACACTGACACTCCTAAACTCAACACTCTAATACCTAATCTAAGCATGCTCAATATATTACCAACAAATTTCATAATATCATTAAAATGAGATATGATATTTTGTTATTGTGAGGAAAAAAAAAATGATGAATTATTTTAGGATTCAAGAGGACATCAAGTCTACTTTTCTGCGAAAAACCATCAAGTCAGATTTAAATTACATTTATTTAAATAAAAAAATATATATTTATTTATTAAAACAATATTTTATTGCATTAATGACTGAACGAATAATTATATTTTTATGTGACTTCAGTGGAGAACAAAGAGTGGTATGTGGAATCTAAATAAATAAATACACACATACAATCAAAAGCCAAAAGAAATAAGCAAAAAAAATCAAAACAAAACAAAAATTAACCAAACAAAATCAAAACAAACAAAACTAAACTGAACAATAAACGAAAGCACATACACAAAAACCAAACAAAACTGAAAAACAAAAACAAATCAAAACAAATAAAACCTTAAAATAACAAAAACAAATGATAAATACATGAATTAATTTTATGAGTTCAGTGGAAAACTAGCCATTAATGTACCAAACATGATCAATTATATTTATGTAAATTAAACAATAAATGAAAATATAAAAAAGAGATTACATTTATTTTAATGAATGAATGAATGAATGAATGCATTTTTATGTGACTTCAGTGAGAAAATCGTGTCAAAAAAAAAACTGATCAATAAAAAAATATGTATATAAAATATAATTATAAATAAACAAAAGAACCAAAACAAAACAAAATAAATCTGTAAATAAATCAAAACAAAAAATCCAACACATACACACACAAATAAATAAAATAAAATAAAAACAAACCAAAAAATAAACACATACACAAATAAAATAAATAATAATTAAAAACAAACAAAACATCATACCACATAAACAAACGAGCAAACATTTAAAAAAAAATATATGACTTATCATACCAAATAAACTAGCCATAAATGTAGCACACATGAAAAAATATGTTCTTGTAAATTAAACAATAATTGAAAATATAAATACAAAAAAGAGATAAAATGTATTTGAATGAATGAATGAATGAATGAATGTTTTATGTGACTTCAGTGGGAAAACAATATTGTCAAAAAAAAAAACAGATCAATAAATAAGTTAAAAAAATATGTATATAAAACATAATTCTAAATAAACAAAAGAACCAAAGCAAAACAACAATAAATTTGTAAATAAAATAAAAAAATCAACTGCACACACAAATAAACAAAATAAAATGAAACAAACAAAATAAAAACAAACAAAACATCAAACCACATAAACAAAGCAGCAAACATTAAACAAAAAAAATCATTTTATATGACTTATACCAAGCTAACTAGCCATAAACGTACCACACATGCTTGAATCTTCATCAGAGTTGTCTCCACAGTCATCCTCACCATCACACAGCCAGACCAGCAGCTTACACAGCGTGTTGTTGCAAACAAACTCGTCTGCGCGGCACGTCAACGACCCTGCAAACAAAAGCTTTGACTTATTATGTTGTAACACCACAACACAAGTAAAATAGTTCGATTTTAGATCAAATGTATGAGTTCAAAATCACTATGTTACAAACAGTATTCAAATGATGTTTATTGTTTGTTGCAAATGTATGGACATTTGATTGTTTGATAAGTTTTCATGCTGTAAATTTTATGTCAAACAAGAGTTTAATATATGCAACAATTCTCACTTCAAAGAACATGAGATCTGGGCTCCTGCTGCTTTCAAAAAAGTAACAGGACACTAATTTGCACCTTATTCAAAGAAAGTTTTTGAATATATAATTATATGACTTGTCAACGCATTTGAATTTATTGAACTATATCTTATCTGCAACCTTGCACGTTCCCACACAAGGACAATCTTGGTGCATTTTGAAGTTTTTGAAATAAATATGAATGTGATCTACAATTAAACATTTAAACGAATGAGTTCATATGTTATGAGTTCATATGGATATATCCTGCAATTTTAAGAAGATATTCATTTGGTTTGTATCTGAAGCAATTTGTGCATTCATATAGATTTCTATAAGACGTCTAACCATTCATGCTACGTATAAAGATTTATTTCAAAGCAAGTTTTGTTGTTGAAATAAATAAATAGATAAAACCCCAGCTGGCATTGAGATGCTTTTAATCACCATCAACTGAAAAGACACTTTTACTTCCTTTTCCAACAGCGACAAAACCTTCTGTAAACCCTGATGATGAAATTTATGGAGTCAGCTACAATAGCACAAGCATTACAGAGATTGTCAAAGCAAAAGCATCAACTGGGGAAAATAAGAATGATTGTAACCTACAAAATGACCTGAGATCAGTTTTTTGTGGTGCCTTTTAAAGGCCTAAGTTTGGATCTGAGTTCAGAAAGCATGTTTTATACTAGCTTAAAGAGGCTGTTAGACTAAGAGCATTGCTTTTTTTTGAAAATACGTCCTGCTTTTCTCACCCTGAACCCTCTTTCTTTGTCATCAGGCCTGAGCGAGAGAGTTTTCCAGCAGGTGTTTGACAGAAATGGACATTAATATCACAAAGTTCCCCTGAATAAAAGAAGACGCCCTGACGCTGGACCAAAGCAGGAAGACTCACAAATGACTGCACTTAAAATCAAAGTTAAAATGCAAAAGTTAAAGTTAATGAATGAAAGGAAATTAAATTACCGGCCTACTGAGATTGTCTCTCATTTCGGATTTTCTTATTTTATGCCCTACACTATGAAAATAATCACATCGGGGTGGGGGTAATCTGGACAAATGAATAAATAACTAAAATAAGATTATTTAAATAATAAATAATTATTTAAATTTAAATAAATAATTTAATTCCATCAAATGAATGCATCAATGAAATTTAATTATAATAAATAATATAATAAAAAAATAAGACTCGTGGGGTAAAAAGGCAAAGGCATGAATCAAAGAAAATTAAATGTTACTAAAATTGTCACTTATTGCAGCTTTTCTTATATTACATAGCATACTAAAAAAGAATCATGTGGAGGATGGATAAATAAATTAATAAATACAATGACATTATATAAATTTTAGTGCTGTCAAACGATTAATCGCGATTAATCGCATCCAAAATATAAGTTTTTGTTTACATAATATATATATATGTGTGTGTACTGTGCATATTTATTATGTTTATATAAATACAAACACATGCATGTATATATTTAAGAAAAATATGTTATGTTTATACATTAAATATATTAATATATAATATAAAATATAAGAATATAAATATATAAATGTATATACATGTAAATATTTTCAAAATATATACTGTATGTGTGTGTATTTATATATACATAATAAATATACACAGCACACACACATATATTATGTAAACAAAAACTTTTATTTTGGATGCGATTAATCACAATTAATCGTTTGACAGCACTAATATATTTTAAATAAATGAATGAATGATAAAATGAATAAATACATTTTATGACCTACATATGAAAAAATGACAAATAGGGAGAAAACACAGACAAGCAAACAATCAAATAAATGAATGAACAAACAAACAAACAAACATACATACATAAATAAAATGACATTATATATATTTTAAATACATAAATGAAAAACAGAAAAACAAGCAAGCAAGCAAACAAACAAAAACAAACTAACAAATAAATAAACAAAATTTAATAATTTCATATGCAGAGAAAAAATAGGCCAATAAACTAATAAACTAAGATTTGTTTATTCTAGAAAACAAGTTATAATAACATTCTTTTAATGTTAGTTTTTCCTCATTTTATTTCATACACAACCATGTGATGTTTATTTATTTGTTGTTGTTATCTTAATTTATTTTATGTAATAAGACCAAATTCATAGAAAAACTATTCTTAGCACAGGTTTTTAGTGAACTTTGAAGATGTAACAAACCTCAACGTAACAAAATGTAGCCAAAAAAAAAAAAACTCATTAAATTTTTTTTACAAACAAACAAATAAATAAACTTCTGCATCAACATTCTGAATTTTACCACTCACGTTTTCTTCCAAAACTATAAATATCTGGTTAACTAAGCTTGTTTTGAAGACTGTGTGTAATATTTAACTTAGCTTAACATTTAGATTTCAATTATTTAGAACAGGGAGCAGGAGAGAAACAAAGGAACTTTCCAAATCTACTCGAGCGGTAAAAAAAAAAAAACCATCACTGTCAAGACTCAACAAAGATCAAAGCGGTCCGATTGTGGAAAAACACCAGGAAGTCAGACAAAACAGAGTCGTCTAGTCAATACTCATCCACTGACTCAGTGTGGTCTGAAAGAAACAAGAACTCAGAAGAGACATCTTATGAAAACCACAATAACGTTTAGGAGATAGAAAATTGCAAATAAATAAATAAGGCGTTTAGAAACAGGACTTCATCTTTGATGCAAACACTTCCAAAGAGCCACAGGTGTGGGACGGCTGGCGTTGTCTTCGCAACAACATCAACGGGCGCAATTTTTCAAAACACTGAAATTAGGCCTTTCATGTACTTGCTTGTCAGATATCAAGTGGCAACACGGAACCTTTCATCCTTGCCAATTTTCACAAATATTGGGGAAATGACTTCTTTCGCGAGGCTGGGGATTTTTCCGCGCTGTGCCGGCTGATCCGCCGTAATGTATTCTTCTGATGATCATGTTTGTGAAAATCCCTCAAGTCTGTCACGGGCTGAAACTGAAATTTAAAGGCGCTGGCATAAATACGCCAGCCTGTCGCACACGTCTGTCACTCTGGGTCGTGTGCCACAGAATTGGGGTTTTACAGCTGATGTAACAGTTACATTTAGTTAACATACTATTTATGCAATATATGGCACTAGCAAACACATAATGCTGAAACAACCACATACAGGCCTGTAGTAAAGATAACATACAGAAAACATATCAGAAATAAACTATTTTATTAGTTTAGTAAATGTTAATGACTTTATTTAAGGTTTTCAGAGCCCCATTTGCACTATGAGTAAATTATTTTAGTCTTTTGGTATAGAAAAAGTTATAAATATGTTCACATTTATTATTATTAATAATAATAATAATAATAATAATAATAATAATAAATAACAAATATACCACTACTACTAATACTTTATTATTATTATTATTATTATTATTATTTGTATTTTTATTATTGCTATTTAATAAATAAGTAACTGAAACGTTAGTTATAAATGTACACTCAAAAAATATGAAGATACCAGAAAATAAATAAATACATACATACATTTAATTGTTTTATATACATCATATTTATTTACATACAATTTATTTATATTGACATATGTTTACGTAACCAAAAGTTTAGTTTTACCTACATGCACTCAAAAATAATTTGAACAATGAAGATGCTGATGATCATTACAAATTATGATTTTTATCATTTTAATTGTAAATAATTATAATAATATTTATAAAATACATAAAATAAAATATATAACCGTACACTCCAAAATAATTTGAAAAATGATGATGACAAATTTTGATTTGATATAATTTATTATTTTTAATTGTAAATATTATTTATATTATATTTATAATATTTATAAACTATCTAAAATAAAACAAATATATAATATGTTTTAATATATAATAATATAAATATTATTTACAATTAAAAATAATAAAATGTATAAATTTTAAACACTGAAAAATAATTGTGATTTGAAAAATCACAATGATTTTTCACAATGTTTAAAATTTATACACTTTATTATTTTTAATTGTAAATAATATTTATATTATTATATTTATAATATTTATAAAATAACATCTGTGTATACTGAATAATAATTTGAAAAATGATGATGATGATGATGATGATAATTACAAATTATGATTTTTTAATTTTTATTACAAATAAGATTTATATTATATTTATAATTACATTTATAAAATATATCAAATAAAATATATAACTCTATACATTCAAAAAATAATTTGAAAAATCACAATGATTCCATAATTTTATTATAAGAAATACTATTTTTTAAATTATTAATTAGCTGAAATGTTAGTTATAACTGCACACTCATAAAATACATTATGAGTGTACAGTTTTTTAACTGTTGTTATTGTTGTTGTTATTATAAATAATGATTTTATTATTAATTTTATTGTAGATGATATTATTTTTACATATATTTACTTCTTGAAACATCAACTGTGTACACTCAAAGATACATTCCACTTAACTACTAGCTAATAGCATGTTAAATATAACTTGCTGAACGTTAAACACTAACAAGTCTTTCCCTTCACTCAGAAATACATATAAGTAGAACTTAATTTCAACATTTACTTTCTCAATCCCAAGCAAAGCATGCTGGGAAGTAAAAATGCACTGGCCAGTAAGAGATTTGGGAGCGTTACCCTGGTCACAGTTCTCCTCGTCACTTTGGTCCAGGCAGTCAAAGACTCTGTCGCACCTCCAGCGAGCGGGAACACAGTGTGCCCGATTACGACACAGGAACTCGTCCTCTTTACACTCCCGGATACAGTCCACCTGCCCGCACACACACACACAAACACACACGGCTCGACTTGATTTCAATAACTCAACTGAATGATTGGTTGAATTAAGAGGTGTGTCCTCTTTAGCAATGACCTTTGATCTTTTCCTACAGCTGAAATTGCTTTTTATATATAATGCATGGAAGAAATGTGGCCTTGGCTCTCTAGGGGCCTTTGAAAAAGAGGTCTGTTTTAATGGGCCTTATTAGGACAGGCAAACTCGTTTGAACTGTTGACATTGCATTATAAGTGAGGGTGTAATTAAAGAAAGTCCCTTGAGAAAACCTAGCGCAGTCTTGAGGAAAAGGCTTGGTATTACCAAGAGACAATGCAGCAATACTGTGCAACGCTGCATCAGAGTTAACAAGGGATAGTTCACCCCCCAAAAATAGCATTCTGTCATCATTTGAATCAATTGCACATTATTTTTGGGTCCTTTTTGGAGCTTGAACGTTTTGGACCCCATTGACTTCCACTGTATTGACGAAAACTGACTGAAACATTCTTCAAAATATCATATTTTTAATATGCTGTAGGAAGAACAGAGTCATACAAGTTTGGAATATCATGAGGGCAAGTCAATTTGAACAATTTTTATTTTTAAGTGCACTATCCCTTTAAGAAGTATCTACATTTTGTAGGAACCATATTATTGTAATCAAAAAATGCAGTTTTTTTCCTGTGTATTTACCCAACTGACCTCATCAGATCCGTCTGAACAGTCGTTTTGTCCGTCACAGCGTTGACCAGCCGACACACAGCCTCCTCCAACGCAAACATACTCGTTCTGAGCACATGACGTCGGACGAGCTGTGCAAACACAAGGAATTCGCAAAATAAAGTCCCACAAGAAATCTTCCATCAAAGAATCCTCTCAAGTTCTATAATAAGATGTGTCAATCTACATGTTCTGGGACAATCTGCTCCTTGAAAGCATCCGTATTGCACACGTGACTCCCTGCTGTAGATCGACAGTCTGAAATAAACCCAGCTGCAGTTTCGGTCAGCGAGAGGTTGTGAGAGATTTCTGGCTGCACTTTTTGAAGTCTTTTCAGCCACATTAATATTAATCGTAGGGTAAAATTCCCCTGGCTTGCCTTAAGTCGCAGGGAAGGAGCAAAGAAATGGAAAGAGAGTGTGAGAGCTTTCTGAATGCATCTCCAGCGGTCTTACGATCAGAATAATTCACTGGGTGGGTGCAGGCGTGGATGGACTCAGGTACTCTGTGCACAGCACACAACGCTGAAATATTCAAGATGAGGGCCAAGAAATATAGCAGGGAGACCTCAACTTAAAAAAAAAAAAAAAAGAGGGAGAAACACTTGAAGTCTCTTGGGGTTAAAGCAACAGATGAAGCTGAGGTTCGGAACATGCATTATTCTAAGTTCTTGAGTATTCTTGAGTTCTTTGGCTTTAGATAAAAGATTAAAAATAAATCAATATATTATGTAATATAATATAAATGTGTTTTTTTTTGTGTTATATATATATATATATATATATATACACACACACACTGTATATCTATATGTATTTTACATGCACAAACATACTCATTTTTTTTATTTTAATAAATATATACACAGATTAATTTGAAGGTATATGTGTGTCTGTGTATACATAATATATAGCAGTCCTAAAAATAAATAAATAAATAAAATAATCAAATATATAAAATTATATACGCACATTACGTTGAAGATATATGTGTGCATATGCATAAAAGATAGTAATCCAAATAATAATAATATGTGACCCTGGACCACAAAACCAGTCATAAGTGTCAGTTTTTCGAAATTGAGATTTATAAATCATCTGAAAGCTGGATAAATAAGCTTTCCATTGATGTATGGGTTGTTATGATTGGACAATATTTGGCCGAGATACAACTATTTGAAAATCTGGAAT
>JAFVLL020014958.1:43986-70562 GCA_021397915.2 Tor tambroides | reverse complement strand
ACACATACATACATACATACATACATGTAACCGTACGTTGTTTTTTTGAAAAATGTAATAATAAAACAGTAACTTCACAACTGTAATTGCTTTAATATTCTGTGAAGCAGGCAAATGTTTTGCATCCAATTATCTGTCCCACTGGACAGCATGGCATGAACAGAAAATTAGAATAAGCTGGCATAAAGCAGATCTGTAATGTGCACAATGCACAAACCACCAAAGCTTCTCACAATCCACCGTGAAATGCAGCATAATTCATCTTAGGCTAACAAATCTTAGGCTAAAACACTTCACTGGAAATCACCAACGATAGCTCCAAAAAAGCATATTCAGAATGAAAATGATGGCTGATTCAAGCCAGGCCCACAAGGCTGCGTGCATGGAATTCAGTCAGCAATTTCCTAGAGCTATGCACCGCACTACATAAACTACGTCCAAATTATTAGCACTTTTTCCACTCTTCAGAATGTCTGCATGCCTGTCCTGGCACAGCCAGCTGTTCCATGGCACCCTGACTTTAAAACCTGAAGTGAAACGTTAGTGTGCTCCAGGCTAGAAGATAAAGATCACAGGGGTGGAATCAACTCATTGAGAGGCACGAGTGACAATGAAGAGATATCCGTGTTCCATGTAGAAACTGTGATAAAAAGGCTAGAGAGAAAGACACACACAAATGGAGGGTTCTTAGTCTTCCTCCATGACATGTTTATGGCTTCATATAATGTAGCTGCCACGCGGCAGTTGCTTCCAGTCATAACTGTATAACAGATGACAGAGCGAGCTATTCGTTTGACAGTTAGTAGACACTTATTCCTAGGTGCTGCAGGAACGTGTGCAGTGGTGTTTTGCGGTTTTGGCAAAACACAAGAGAGGTGTCATAAGCACCCAGCTTTCCAGTAAAGCAGGTTCTTTTGAGAAAGGGTGCGAAAGAAACATGAACATACAGCTGCACGTTTGTTATTTTAGTGTGATTTTACTTAGTTGTATTAAAAGAAAAATTCCGTCATCATTTACTCACCATCATGTACAATTACAAACCTGTATGACTTTCTTTGATCTATGGAATACAAATAAGATACTTAGAAAAATGCCCATGCAATGTCCATACAATCAAAGCCAATGTTATTTTTACTAAAACAGTTATCGTTTCCATATGAGACAAAAGTCTTTTGAAGATATCTTTTCTTGCAAGGAAATGTTCAACAGTCATACAGATTGGCTGCAGAGTGCGAAAAAAGAAGTAACTCTCTGACTCAGTAGTTATATCCCAATCAAACCAGGATGCTTCTGTCTCAACCAATCATAATGCATATTCAACATATGTGTCCATTTAAGGTATCTAACTATGTCCCCTAGATGTGTTTCTAAGTGTTTAATGCAAATCATCTTCTTAGAAGCTTATAGCATTTCTTGTCTCAAACTTATCTTGCACCTTCGACACACGGACTGCTTTTAGTACATCAGAACAACTCAAGTATACTAATTAGGCATTTAGAGATTTTAAAGAACACTCTTTAGTAGAGTAAAGCAAGTAATACCTATAATAATAAAATTTCCCCTACAGTTATGCAACTTGTGTTCATCATGATAATCTTCACAAATGAACACAACTTTCATAAATGTAAGCCTAAACACAATCCATAGAAGTAAAAAGCTAAACGTAGACAAAGTACACCATGCTCACTTGTCATTATCACTAAGCTTTCAGATTTTATTTAAAAAAAAAACATTGAGTTAGAATAGTTTGATTAGTCTATATTTTTGCTGTAGAATAAAACATGAAAATATTCTGTACCACTCTATATTCTTCAAAATATCTTCATACAGCTTTGGTGTAACATGAGGTTGAGTACGTGAAGGAATATTCACTTTTTGGTGATCTATTCTTTCCATAATACAACCTTATTATAAAATAGAAATTAGAGATTGGGATCAAAAGGTTTGTGTTTGTTAGAGCCCTTGGGACAAAACAGACCCTCCAGGCCCCCCTGTATGTGATGAAACATATCATCAGGGACACATTTGTCTGTTTTTCAGGAAGCACGTCTGGAGGATGCGCTTAAAAAAGTAAAAACGTGCGGAAGAGTTAATCACTTCTAAATAAAACAACAGGTCATACGAGACTAGACGGTTTTGCCCCTCCTTCCTCTGCGGAGATGGATAGGGAGCCAGGAATTAAACGCGTACAACGTTTTCCAAATCGCAGCCTCTCATCCCTCCTGTTTGTACGGTGGATCTGTTTAACCAATTTCCCCCTGGCTACGTTGCCCCTTTGCATTGTGGGTTTATCAGCAGAGAGCAGTCACAGGGGTGTGGACATCAAGACGGATCACTGCTGGAAACCCAACAGGAGGGTCAAAGGGTTGAGATATCTCACAACTGCAATTAGTGGCGTTTATGTGAAGCTGTCAGGGGGTGATAACACATGCTTGCTGAAAGAAGACAAGCAATGAATTTTAAACATCCTCAGTGCAGGATTGATTTTACACTATTAAAAAGACATCTGTCTATAATTCGCTTACCTTGACATTATTGATTTTACACTATCAAAATACTGACACAAATGAACCAATCTCCAGTTCACTTAAAGGATGAACGTGACAGCTCCTTTTAACTATGTCTCGGAAAGGGCTGATCAGCTTGATGAATAAACTACTCCATCCTCCACTCACAAGGGACCATGCACACTCACTCAGCAAAACCAATCATTGATTTTGTCCTCTGTTGAGACCCTTTGGGAACGAGGCAACTGCATTCAAGGTGACCTTTTTAATAAAGCCATAACGAAAATACAATTGAGATAATCGTGGCTGAGACGCACACAGGGGGCTCTTGGACTTGCTTCGCAGCATGCGCAACGCACACTGGTCTTTGGTAAGATTTAAGACATTAGTGCATAGTAATCTGGATGTGGATAGTGCAAAGATTGTGTCATGCATGATTTCCTTCTTGTTACATTTAGATTGCACAATCAGTGCAAGACATTCTTGCCTAAATTACCATTGTCAAAGCAGGCTTTTGACAGGAATGTCTGGTTGGATTGGCTGTGTTGACATGCAGGAAAAGATCAATGATTTATGGATTGGTATTAAATCATGTGTTTGCATTGATTTGCAAATCACACTGAGGCCGTAAATGCCCTTGAGAAACTAATGCACTGATCATGTGCACAGAAGGGAGTTGAAAGGATGCCTATATATCAACTTCAGTAGAAGGAAAACCTGCATTATATTATATTATATTATATTATATTATATATTATAACCAGCTTGAATACAACTTGGAACACATATTTATACATTCTGCTCTGGATCAAACTGGTTGTTGATCATGATGTTGCACTTGAAGAATTTCCTACCGAGTCTTTGCGTTGACATTCCCTCCTCCTCTGCTGCTCAACTTCGGCTCTTTGCGGATTAGTTTCGGTGGTTTTTGTGGCTCTTCGTTGGTTTGTTTCGCTTCTTTCGCCGGTGCTATATCCTCGATATGCTTGATGGATTTAAAATGTTTTTCTTTCGCAACTTCTTTCAGCGGCGGCTCGTCTGCAGCATTCCCCCCGAAAAAGTACAAAAGTAGAAAAACTCCGAAACATACCGCGATCGCCACAATCTTGCAGTGGATCCTCATGGTGAAAAAGTGTTCTGTCCGCTTGGAAGTGTTTTAACCATGATTCTGGTTAAAACAAGGGGACATATCTGTGGTGTGCAGCCATACTTCTTCATTTGTACTGTGATGATGAAGACGATGCTGCTCAGCTTAGCGCCGATATAACACACGTAAATGAATCTCTGAAGGCGGACCTTACACTCCTTACCGTAATACTTGTAATACGTCTGTCATAAAAACGTAATACCACATTGCTGCCGTAGGGGAAGCACTGTACCAAAAAATAAATGATATGAATACTTTTCTGGTGTTTAGATTTTTTTTTTTTTTGAACATATTATTATGTTTGGCCATATGATATGAAATAATATACTTGTTCAAATTCATCAAAATACATTATTATATTATATTAATATTATTATATTTTATATATAGCCATGTCTGGCTGCCAGGAGGATATTACCAGGGTCAGACATAATAATGCTATTTTTACATATTACAGTATTGTATGTTCATTCTATAATGGTAGCTATTGGTTTATGCTTCTGATCAGTTTCTCAATTTAAAAAAAAAAATAATATGCTGAAGGAATTGTTCAAACCTGAAAATAATTCTGAAAAACTATATTATTATAATATACTATTATATACTTGTTGTTGGGTTTTTTTTTTCAAATTTATATTTTTCTTCTGTTAACTTGTAGACATCCGATTTAACTGTTACTATTTGTACACAATAATGATTTATTGAATTTGATTGATAAATATTTGAAATTATATTAATTGCAATGTATTTAATAATCTTTACCATGTAGTATTCCAATGAGAAATTGAGTGTAAAATCCGAGTTTGTAGTCCTTCTTATATGTGGCATTACGGTAAAACATGGCCAGTCGAGAGAGCAGGAAGTAGTCCATGTGCTGCACAATGTTACTGATGTTGTTTAACGCATGGAAGTCTTCACACAACAGGCGTGAAGGTATCAGTTTTGTTTTGTAATGTTTATGTTGTTTGCCATTGCCTTATTTAAATCGTACTATATAAATTGAAAACATGAAAGTGTTAGAGCATGGAGTTTGTCCTTGTCTGTTTTATGTTGGCGTAAACATTGCATGTACAAGCAACATAGGCAGAATTTTGACAGCTTCTTACCTGCATTGGGCTTTATTTGATTTATTATTTTGGGTTTGGTTTTATCCTTTGTGCACGTATCATATTAGTATAGCGAATTTGGTTACTTGCATGACGTTTCGCGAGGTGCTCTTTTATGTCCTCAGTATTTTAAGATTGTGTCTTAACTGCTGAATGTGTTGAAATAGAGTAAAGTTTAATTTGAAATTAATCACATCTAAGGTTTATAATGTGCTAGTTGACAAATGGGTTGTTTATGTCTCGTTGAGTTCAAATTGAGTAGCCACAAGGTGGAGTTGTAAGCTGCCCTATTCTTTCTACTCTTCAATATCTGTTTGACTGCGTGTCAAATAGAGCAGGGACTAGCTGAGCAGATAGACTTTACAAGGTCTTTACTTCCTAATACAATGTCAAGTAGTGCCCACAGTCCAAGTAATGGGAACGTACTGTATGTTATCTGTAATTTGTGATGATTGTGCTCAGTTATTAGTTGATCAGTGAAACTGTGCCAAGATGACATGATTGATAGATTAACACACTAAAAGATGAAAACACAGAAACATTTTTGGACTAAGGAGCTTCAAGTAAAATGATATTCTACTACAGAGATAAACTTTATCTCTGAAAATTTGAATAAAAGTTTGATTCCTTTAGGATTGTGTTGTACTTTGTAACATATTATATAATATAATATTATATTATATTAACGTTTTATGTAGAATCAGTAAGATCCCGCTGAATAAACTGAAGTTTGGCCTAACCAGTTTAAGATGTCTGGGTAACTGTTTGTGTTGTTCTGTCTTTTTACTGCAGTACTTTGCCGTGTGTAATCATGATAACACCGGCGTTTGAACTGAGTCAAGATGCCGATTTCCTTACTGTGGTTATTCGTGTACCCTACACCAGAACATCTGAGTTTGACATCTACATCCAGGGAGAAGATTTTAAGTTCTATGCCAAGCCCTACTTTCTCAGGTGACTCACCTGCAAACACCATGATTGCCATTCTGTTAAAACACAGGAAAATACTCATAGGTTCTTAATATAAGATGTTTACAACACTTTACGTACAAAGACAGACACCCAAAAAGCATTAAAGACACACTTCCACACTTAAAGGGATAGTTCACCCAAAAATGAAAATTCTATCAATTAGGCTACTCACCTTCATGTCGTTCCAAACCCGTAAGACCTTTGTTCATCTTCAGAACACAAATTAAGATATTTTTGATGAATTCTGAGAGCTCTCTGACCCTCCCATAGACAGCAATGTAATTACCACGATCAAGGTGTAGAAACGTAGCCAGGACATCGGTAAAAATAATCCATGTGACATCAGGGGTTTAACCGTAATTTTACGACACTACAAGATTACTTTTTGTGCGCAAAAAAAAAAAACGACTTTATTCAACAATTTGTCTCCTCTGCGTCACCCTGCCGCCATTTTGGAGAGTATCACATACGTAAACAACGTATGCTGTTCTGTGTCAACTGCGCCACGCGGATACGTTTTCTACGTTGTTTACGCTTTGATCTGAATGAAAACAACATATCCGTGCGGCGCAGTTGACATCATAATAGACTGTATATTAACTTATCGGGAGAAAACCGGTAGTTCTATGTGAAATCAGACATTGAGCACACCTATATAGCCAAAATGGCATGATACTCGTTTCGTAACACCTCCGCAAATATTCGACTGTGAGATTTGTAGTGGAATTATATATATATATATATATATATATATATATATATATATATATATATATATGAGTGGTGAGTGTATGTGTGTATATATATATATATATATATATATATATGGCCGGACTTACCATTGGGTTTGGGCCCCGCCTTTGCCTGTTTAGGTTTGTTTGATTTGTTCAGTTATATGCCAGTCAGAAATTATTAGCCGCATTTCCACTGCGCACACAAGGGATAAACGGGCCAGCCGGGGCTAACAGTTTCCAACTACAACCTTCAAGGCCATAATCAAACAGCATAAACTGGTATTTATGAATATTTAATATAGAAGATGGACACATATTGATCACATTGATCCTGCCACCTACTGGCGGTTGTTTCATATTTAAAAAAGTAGCTTATTTCTTTCTTTTTTTTTCTTTTTTTTTTTTGCATTCATTTAATATTTCTATTAGGGATGTGCCCGAATAGTGAATCCGTATTCGGAAAGGCACGGAAAACGAATAATTCGTTCTACGGAGCCACAAAAGGGACTTGGTGAGCCGCTTGCTAGCAGTAGCCTGTTAGATTACAGTACATAAAATTTCACTTACCACATAAACAGAGAGAGGTAAGGAGAGCTGACCGATAGGACGATGTTGAATGATTTGCAGATACTGAGCACCACTGACAAACATCTAATCTTGTGAAATGTGTGGTAAGTAGTGCCGCTCCGTAGTAGAGTAGGCTTTGTGTGATCGCGAATCTCAAAATTAAAAAGCAAACGCGCGTTCATAAGTGATTTCAATGTCCCGCATATTAATAACTGCTCCCTGATGCCCGCAATTTATATACAGGATAATTACCCAACGATATAATTGTTAGAGAAAGCACTGAAATATATTTTTCTCGTATATCTCGTATGTATCGTATTTATTCCCTTTACGGTTGCCGTAGTGCACACCTTTACCTTTCCGAATACCGTATTCGGAGTCGGGCACATCCCTACTTACTATATTTAAATGTTATATTTAAACTTTACATAATTTATACAAAATCCATCATTTGATTGTTAATAGCCATTAATAGACAACATGTCTTTTTATTCGGATTGAATTTATTGATAAGAACTTGACATAAGAGGACACAAATATAACAATATATATATTTTTAATACTAATACATCTCTGGGGTTTTTTTTGTCTGCACAAGGAGTCTGACAACAGCCAGTGCTCCACACAGAGATCTGATCTCATCATCATCCAGTCTGTCTGGAATTACATGAATAAACAGAACAAACTGAGACAGACTAAATCCAGAAGAACTGTGGCAACATCTCCAAGACGTTTCAAGAGACCTACCTACAAAGCTACAGTACTATTAAAAGCCACTGTAAAATGAGGATTCTGTCAAAAATATTGTCATAAATAGATTTTATTTATCAATTAACTTCTATTAACTAAATTAAATTAACTTTTGGTGTGACCATCCTTTGCATTTAAAGCAACTTTTGCCCTAGGTGCACTTGCGCACAGTTTTTCAGGTAGCTTTGGAGGTAGGTTTCTTGAAGCATCATGAAGCCGTTTCCACAGTTCTTCAAGGTATGTATATATATATATATATATATATGATATTTTTATGTGTACCCTTATGTACCATTATTAATAAATCTGTGTAATGATCTAACTTGAAGGTTGACTCTGCCTGGGAGAATAGTAGAAGATGGCCGGGAAAAAGCTTCATTCGATATTGATAAAGGTAACAGTCACTCTTTGTTATTGTTTCTTCTGCAACTGTCTGAGAAAACCCATGCTGCTTTTTTTTTTACCACTCAGTACCTCAGACATGGGCATTTTTTAAGACAAAACATGAACAAGGTTTAGCAGAAGCAGCAAAAT
Source organism: Tor tambroides (assembly GCA_021397915.2). Taxonomy (NCBI): domain Eukaryota; kingdom Metazoa; phylum Chordata; class Actinopteri; order Cypriniformes; family Cyprinidae; genus Tor; species Tor tambroides. The sequence continues at coordinate 62,245 of JAFVLL020014958.1, read as the reverse complement.
TGACCTAGTCTTTTGAAAATCATTTTCTTCAAAAGTTTACTTACTTGCTTTACTTACTAACTTCTACTTAAGGTCTAAGGCAAACAGAAGAACATAGTAATTAAGGAATAGTAGATGTAGATAGTTGTATTACTTGAGTGAAACTGACAGTATTTTATAACAACCCTGTGTTACAACAAACTGCTGTGCAGTTTTAGAGCAATTATTGTCATTATCATAGTTACGTCTAAAAAAAAAAAAAGAAAAAAAAGCATAGTGTGGGACAGAACAAGATAAGGCTGCCCTTATTAAGCAATTATGCTTTAAATTACAAGGTTTAAACTTGTACAGTGCAACATACATTCAGTTGGTTTTTGACTAACATTATATACAGGGCAAAAGCACTATTCATTATAATGCCTAGGAACAATAATATTTAGAATCGCCTGGGGGCTGGATTTGGTTTTAGCTGTTTTGGGTGAAAATCCCACATACAGTATACTATATACCAACCACACAGGACATAAAAGAATTGAAATAAGTTGGAGCTGATATCCTTGTAGGCAGCATTCTGACATACAGTGTTGTGGCGAGTTCTGGCTTCTGGTCACTAAGTTGTCTCTGAACTGTTCTATGGAAATAAATCCAAAAGTGCAAAAAAAAAAAAAAATTAAGGAATTTAAGGCAGCACAATGCTACTTGACTGCCAAGGATTTTTTTTTTGGTTTGTTTTTTTTTTGTTTGTTTTTTTACAGTTCCCATGGAATCGATTGATATTATTGATATTTTTTTATACATCTCTGTGATTTTACAATTTCCACAAGAGTTCGGGCTGTCAGACTGCTCTCCAAATAGCATGAAGATTTCCAGTTGCTCAGTAATGGCCACAGGATCCTGTTCCTAACGTCTCATTGGCCTCGTTTCAGCATGTCTTCTTTGATCGACAGCCAGTGAATAATTTAGCAGTAGTCATCATAAAGAACACCTAATTGCTTTCTGTGTTTACAGAGAGTAACAAGTAATTATAAATCATTCAGAAATCTGGATGACTACAGTCAAAGCAATTATTGTCATTTTAATGTAACACCGTTTTAATCTTTAGTGTTTAATGTTTAAAATTATACGTTGTTTGCTTTTTTGCCCAAACAGTTTTGCTCTTTCTACAAATTCCGATTTACATAATAAAACGCACAAAGTCAAAGATCAAAAACCACTATGATGTTTTAGCGATTAGCACACTTACTTACTTCAGATATTGTGCAGATGTGGGAAGCATGGGTTTGGAGTTGTTACGTTCCTTTTCTTTATTTCCTGTCCTCACTCTATGTCTTCAATGAAAAGTGCACATGTGGGAAGCATGGGTTTGGAGTTTTTACTGTCCTTTTTTTATTTCCTGTCCTCACCCAAGTTCATGAACAGATCACCCCGTGTTCTTCCAAACCTGTATGACTTTCTTTCTTTTGCGAAACACAAAAGAAGATATTTTAAAGAATGTTTAAAACCAAACAGTTTTGGTGAACATTGGGTTTCATTGTATGGAGAAAAAAAAACAAACCGCTAAGCCATTTCCCAAATCTTCTCCTATGTTCCCCAGAAATTCATAAAAGTTTGGAACAACAGGAGTAAATGACAACAGAATTGTAGTTTTTAGTTGAATTGTATCTTTAAACAACTTCTCTAAGTTGGTCTTAACATGTTTAAGCTGGTCTTAGATGGTTTAAGATGGTCTTCCAAGCTGGCCCAACTGATTTTTTTCTGGTTTAGCTGAAAACATCCCAAGTTGGTCCAACTAAGACCTGCAAACCAGCTTAGTCTGGTTTAAAATGTTATTCGTTTTCCAGTAATGGGATTAATGAACACAGGTTTAGAAATGGAGACAGTCTCATTCTTTCTTTTCTTTTGCTGTCTTTCTTTCTGCAGAGTGGACTTAATTGTAGCACAGAACTCTCACATTTAATCAGTCGATCGAGCTGTCAACATCATAACGATCCATCTCACCGATTCCATCAGTCTCTTCTTTCTTTATTGTGATACACCTTCACTTTGATTATACTCGCTCACTCTCTTTTGTGCAGTGCTTATCAATCTTTCATTCAGGAAGAAACAGCAGAAGCAGCGTTGTGATTGTGTCTGACCGATCTGCCGTAGTCCCGACATGTCTTTTAATGAGCTGCCTATTAGCGCTTTTAATTATACCTAATGGCCACGGGATCCTCTGCTTGACATCTCATTGGCCCCGTTTCAGCACGTTGTCTTTGATCGACAGCCAGTGAATAATTTAGCAGTCGTATATCATAAAGTACCTCTAATTGCTTTCTGTGTTTACATAAGAAATTATAAATCATTCACAAATCTGCAAGGACTATAATCAAGGCAATTATTGTCATTTTCAGGGTGATGTGTGTATTTTTTACGGTTAAAAAATTTTCTCCTGTCCCAGCTTAATAGGTAGAGACAACTATAAGTAAGCCACATGTCGGCTGATTTCCCAGAAAAGAGTAAATATTGTGGCTGCTTTCAAAACATTCCTCTGTTTGTTTAAGAATCCCAACCAGACCTACACGGCAACAGTGGCTTAACCAATGGGATGAGTTTGGGGTGGGGTGCCATCTGTTTGCTTGACCAATGGCAGCTGGGGCAAGTTTTCACAAGACTATTTTTCTTCTGTAAAACACAAAGGACAATATTTTAAAGAATGTTGCTTTGGACCCCACTGACTTTCATTGTATGGACAAAAAAAAGGTCTTTTGCGTTCCACAGAAGAAAGAACTGAATTTTTGGGTGAACTGTCACTTTAAAGAGTTGTAAAAATGAAATGTGCGTAACATGCATGTAGAAAATATTTGTGAATTTCTATTTTATGCCAACCTTAATGAGTTCATTTTGTTGTGTCCTACTATTTTTGTTTCAGCGTCAGTGTAATATGTAAAGTTGCTTAGTTGCTTACCTAATGAGGTATTTAGCGATTTAAAGGCGAATCATTTCTGCGCCATTAGCATTGGAACCAAACAGAACTGCAGAAAGAATGAGTTTCCAAGCAGGTCTATCAAACTCCCTATCTGGAGAGCACATACAGACCAAAGACAAGCAAAGAATAGAGATTTTAGAATAGTGGGGGTCAGACTTGGTCCAGTACATACAGGTAACCCCACCTAGTAATGAACATCTGAGTAACCTTATAACAACGCATTAATAATCATTCAGAACACATTCAGAAACTGCATTGCATCATCTTATTATTCTCCAGTCATTTAGCCCTCTTGAGTCCTTTTCTTATAAATGACTGCAAGCTCACATTCAGACCTGCCTTTATCCAATCAGCAAATCATAAATCAGTCAATCAAAACTTTTTATTTCATCCTTGCAGACAACTTTTCACAAAAAATAAATTAACATAATTACAAAAAAAGGTCTAGACCAAAGCCTTGCTTATTATGCCTACCCTTTATACATAATTAACTGATCAACGTCACTTTTTCACTAAATTTGATAAGATAAACAAAATTTACATAATACATTTCCCAAAATGTACATACATAATTTCAAACAAATCTAATTACAAAAACAATACACATTCCAGCTATTACTTCAATATTTCAGATAATACATACACCAATTATTGATAGAACCCCGTCCAACATTTTTCTTTTTTTAATTATCAGTTTTACTCAAATCTCCATCACAAAACAGAATTAATTATTTGTGTGTTACGCCACTTTAAGCATGTGTGTATGTATCAGGCCTCTTCACGCTGCATGTCCCTAAAGAAACGGCCGGACAGCACTTTGAGGGTTTGGAGATGCTCACCAGTCTCCTGGCTCCTAAGGGCTCAAGGTCAGCCAAACCACTGGTGGAGGACACAGGTGAGGTTTAATTTTCCCTTGGGAATGAAAAGCTGATGGTCTTCCAGCATGCTCTTCTGGTTGTATTTTAATTTCATGTTCCACTCATTCTGAATTCACTGAACGCCCTCTGTTGGCGTTCTCTCAGAGGCCTGTGGTGGAGGATGTGAGGAGGAAGATGAAGAGGAAGAGTTTGATTGGCAGATAGAACAGGAGGTTTACACTGAAACCTCAGCAGAGACGCTGAAAGAATACCACAAGTATGGCTTTGGAAACCTTAGATCCGGAGTCTTCACCAGACTGCAAGTGAGATCATCTGTCCCTGATGAGACTATAGATATGGTCTTTTTACAAAGTTTTTGATAAAGATAATACAAGGCATACTGAAAAATAAATGACCTGGAGTTATTGCTGTCAACCCATTGTTTTGTTTTGTGCCAATCAGGAGGAGCTGAATGAGGTGATTGACATGAGGGATCCTGACAATACTGCTCCTGAACTCAGGAGACGCAATCGACTAGACGCAGAGACCACAGTATTTTGTGCTGATCATTACTTGTAAGTCCACCATTTCTGTTTCCTGTACTGAATTTCATCAAATTTGTCTACAATTACAAAGAACATTTAAAACATTATTTCACTTCACATCTCAAACACAACATAACATCCACACATTCAGATTTATTTTGTCTTTCTGTTTGATCGACACAGGGTAAACTTATATGAGGATGAGGAGGAGATCAGAAACCTGCTGAAGTTTAAACCATGGTGGAGAGAACTGAGCCTGGACCCTTCAACACACTCCGACACCAGTGAGACCTTTACCTCCTCAGATTCACTATAGCGCTTTGTTCTGTCTTTAGAGAATAAAGTTAAACTCCCTAAATGTATTTACACATTCAGTGCATAATTACCCCTTTGTCTTGTGTGTCTCTCTCCGTGGGTCTGGATGAAGAATTAGGTCGGGTTTAATTAAAGGGATAGTTCACCCAAAAATGAAAATTCTGTCATCATTTACTCACCCTCAAGTAGTTCCAAACCTGTATGGAAAGATATTCAAAGGAAGATATTCTGAAGAATGTGGGAAACAGAGCAGTTCTGGGGCACCATTGACTTCCATAGTATTATTTTTTTCCTAGTATGTAAGTCAGTGGTGCCCCAAAACAGCCTGGTTACAAACTGTCTTCAAAATATCTTCCTTTGTGTTCGGCAGAACAAATAAATTCATACAGGTTTGGAACTACTTGAGGGTAAGCAAATCATGACAGAATTTTCATTTTTGGGTGAACTATCCCTTTAAGGTCGCAAAGTTTACAATGTAACCTGGAATATTTCCAAGAGTGCTGTTCTTAGAGTCTGCCAGCAGGTGGCGCGCCTTTGCCGGAAACTGATCATCTTGGGAGCCTAATATTAGACTAGCGACAGCGTCGTGTTTTCACGTTGCACATAGGAGGAGATTTGCAGCTATTTGTAGCCTCGCACTGTTTTAATCCTCATACTTTTACTCTTTGGGAGATTTATATGTGTTTTTGTCATTGTTTTATAACTGCTGAGTCATATTGATGAGGCTGCGTGAGTCACAGAGTTAGTTTAGTCAGCGAGGTACAAACCACCTCTCAGCCCACTTTTGTGCCCACAAAGCAGCTTGAGCTATGTCTGTTTTTTTCTTTCTTTCTTTCTTTCTATTGTTATTATCTATGAATAATATCTATATCTATCTGTCTATCTATCTATCTATCTGTCTGTCTGTCTGTCTGTCTGTCTACCTACCTATCTATCTATCTGTCTATCACTTTGTCTATCTATCGTCCTATCTCTCTGCCATTCTGTGTTTTATGTGGTCCATCTATCGTTCTATCTATATTTATGTTGTTCTGTCTGTTGTTCCGTCTATCTGTTTCTTTATATCTGTTGTTCTGTCATTCTGTCTGTCTGTCTATTCCATTCTTTCTTATTTCTTCATCTTTTCTTCAGTCCATCTGTCTTTCTCTTTTCATCTATCTTTTTTATCTAGCTATCTAGCCTTGTATCTATAGTTTTGTCTGTCTGTCTCTTTCTTTCTTGGCACATCTGTTGTAATAGTACAAACTCTGAAAAACTTATCTGGCACGTTTAAAGTTGCATGGAATATTGACGTGTGTGTGAGACGTGTGTGATAAAGCGGCACAGATATGGACAGCCGAGAAGTGATTGTGTCCCACACCAGCATGTTCTTTATCACTAGAGTAGTGTGCTAATTCCTCAGTGCCCGATTACAGAATGAGGAAATTACTTTGAGCTGCGAGCATATGTTGGTGCAGGGGGGACGGGGGGGTTACGCAGCTGGTCCTATCACAGAAGAAGAAGATGGAGAAGGATTAAACAGAGGGAGATGGAGATATTTCAAGATACGCATTCCAAACTGTCTGTCTCTGCTGTCAATCAATCAAATGACATTGTACAGCTACTTAGCACACAGGCACTTCTATACAACTGTATTTTTAGTGTCTTCATCAGTATGCTGAACGCATGGAGCACATTAATTGCTACTAATTGCTTGGACAGACCGTCCTGAACATCCTGAGTGAAGTGCACACAAATCGGTGCCAATATATCTCCTCCTCACTGTTTTCTAAGTTTTTCCTGACTGGATATGGCTCATTAAGCCATTAAAGTTAATTAGGGCCTTCGCTCTTTGGGTATTTGGATGAGCTTGTTCGTTTTTCATTATCGTTTAGCTATCATTAGATATGAGAAACCAGGTAGACTTTATGTCTTTGTAGTGCTTGAGATTAAAGGCTGAATATCCACAACCTGCTCTCACCACTGAAGGGATGTGGTTTTTATTTAATCATTAACTTTGACAATTATTATATACTGCATATAAAAAAAGATCTAATACACTGTAGCGGAAATCACACAGTCACATGCCTAATTTTTTAATTTCCTTCTATTCATGTTTTATCGCCCCCAAGAGAGCAAGTTAGCCATGATTCTCACTGTGCCCATCAAAAGAAAAGGTGCACTCGTGGTTGTTGGAAGAGAGAGACTCATACCCAGACATTTTTTTACAGACTTGTCAGTACATTCTAAGTACAATTCACAGATTTGTGAATAGGTATACCCAAAGGCCCAAAAGAAACCTTGCACGACAGAGATCACACACATAAAAGCGTGTTCCGTTAACTGCTTGAGATTCTAATTCAAGATTTCTGGTTCTTTGTTGTCTATCTTCTCCCTTTATTTTGTGTGTGTGTTTATACATGTGGTGGTGTACTTGCTTTCCCATGTGTATTGGGTATCTTCACACTCTAGGTCCCAATGGAGATGACAGCCTCACCGTATGTGTTTATGCATGTATGCACTTCATTATTCCACTCCCCCTTCTCACTCCAATAGCTGTTTGTGTTAGTGGTCTGGGCACCTGTGTGGTGTCAGATGTTGTTTTTGCAGATTTTGCCATTGAATGAATGACAGATTATAAAGCATTCCATAAAAGAAGGCTGTTTTAGCCCCAATGAGACATTGCCAGTATTTGTACATTTGAAATGTGTAAGTACACTAAAAAGGTCATTATTTACTCCCTCTTACAAGGAAAAATAAAAAGGTAATTGTGAGAGAGTTCCAGTGCTGTAGAGAAATAGTCTCTTTGTTAGATATCAAGTTAATGAAATATAAAATCTGTTGCAATTATGAGAAATAGTCACAATTTAATTAAATAAAATTATTTAAAGATAAACAAAGTCACGGTTACCTATTAAGTCAGAAACATTATCTGAGGCTTCCATAGCCTTTTGTCATTCAAAACCCCAGATTTTGTTTTTCTGCGGAGCTCGGTAATTATCTATCAGAATGTCCAGGCTGCTCTTTTTGATAAAACAAAAGTGGATGGCGACGAACGTTAGTGCTATTTTCCTTTGTGTAATCCTTCTAAATAGCTTTGTGTGAGGAACAAGCCAATATTTAACTCCTCATTCACTGACACTGACATATGTTAAAATCTGGCAGGTTCACAATACATGAGAACTACTTTGTTCGCATACAGCCAGAAATGCAATTCACTCAACACCAGAAGAGGATGAGGTGAAGATACTTAAGTGGTCCTCGTGTGTATTGTCAATAGAGCTGCTTTGAAATGAGATGAGTTTTCACTTTCATGTACACTACCGTTCAGCTACCATTATGATTTTTGAAGGATCATGTGACGCTGAATAATGAAGTAATGGCTGCTGAGTATTCAGCATTGCCATCACAGGAATAAAATACACTAAAATAGAAAAATGGGTTACATTAAAATAGAAATCAGTTCTTTAAAGTTGTAATAGTAATTCACAATATTACTGTGTTTTTGATCAAATAAATGCAGCCTTGGTTTCAACTGTGTACATTCATATATGGCATGTCAAGATGTGTCACACTAGGTTTTGATTTAATTTAATGGCAAATTTCCAAATCTGAATATGCACATATTCATATGACACAACTGAAATTTTAATCAGTGAATAATGAATTCAGTTTAGTCTGTTCCTAACACAAATCTATCGTATGGCTTTAGAAGACTTGGATATACTGCACAATTTTGCTTTTATTTACTTTTTCTACTTTGATTTTATTTTTTTTAGTCTCCGCAACTGAACTACCCTACAGATTTGGAATGAGGGTGAATGAATGATGCTAGATTTTTTTTTTTTTTTTTAATTGAATTGACTGTTTCTTTAAAACACCTATTTTTTTTATATAGAAGTCACAGTTTTGAAATCTTTACCCTACCATAGAACAGTACCACAAGTGCCAAGAGTTTCTTAATAAACAACAAAGAAAGAAAAAATGAAATCTGTCAGTGAGTAATTGGTGACAGAAACCGTTTGATATAAAGAGAAGATGAGCTGGGGTGGAGTTGAAATCCCTCCTCAGTTCCTGGTTTTGGTCTCACAGGAGTCAGTGTTTCCTGCCAGGCGGAGGCAGCTGTGTTAGAGGGTAAATCAGGTATAGAGAGAGAAAATGGGGGAGCTGTTCAGTCGTCATGTCGCTGGAATCCAGCAGCTCCCAACAGAGCCAGAACTCGACCTCTGCCAGCACTAGCTTTAAGTGTGTATGTGTGTATATATGGACATGCAAGCATGCACACGAGGGGCTCTATCAGGGGCAGCACTGCAGCCAAGAAGGGGATCACTTTCAGCTGCTACTAAAGTGCTGACTTGCCCTCTCTCTCTCTCTCTCTCTCTCTCTCTCTCTCTCTCTCTCTCTCTCTCGCGCGCGCGCGCTGCCCTGCCTTCGACTCCTTCCTCCCTGGTGCAGTATCAAGTCAGTTTAGGGCATCAATCAAGCTTTGCAACTTTGCTCTTCCCATGCAGTAACTTTACTATGCTTCAAAAGCCTCGTCTCCGATTCTGATTTAAAAATAATTGCAGCGAACATGCTTTTGTTTCTTAAAGCTCTCAGCAGAGCAGAGGCATCCATCATTCCCTGCTGGAGCCCTGCGTTTATACTTGTTTTTCGGAGAGAATTTGTCAGAGATTGACTTTGACTGTACCTCCCTGAGATAACTTGATAAACAACACTGAATGTCTCTTTCTCTCTCTGTAATTCCAGCAATAACTTTCACAGAAGAAGAAAAAGAGCAGATGAGGAAATTCACGAACTGTTCGTACTTGCTGGATAAAAAAGCACGCTTCCACACCTGGCTTGGTTTGGTGGACATCGTTCTCGCGTATGTCTATGATGTGCGCACTACAGAGGGAGAGCACAATGTAAGTGTACGCTTGTTTGCCACAGACATTTCTCTGCTAGTAAGTGGGTTTGGCGTGCAAGTCCTGGCATTTTCACGTGCACCAAAGCTCCAGGAAGTTGATACATTCCTGTAATGTTTTCCAGAAAGTCCCAAGAATCTCTTTGGAGGCCACTGCACATGGTAGTAATTGTAAAAATAAGTTTGAAAAATATGAAAATCATGATTATGTTTTAAAACATGGCTTCTGAAGCTGAAGTACTAGAATGTTGCAAGGGATTTGGTTGTGAAGAGCTCTGCTGGATTGACTCCAAAGCTTTCAACATATGTTAAATCTACAGTCAAAATCTGGGCTTTGGTTCAATCAGAATAGCTAGAGAACAAATCAAACCTTCTTAAAACATTCTCTTGTCTAAAGTGATAAATTTAACATTGGAGCTGTGGCTTGGTGGTTAGCGCTTGTGCTCACTGAGCCATGGTGCTCATGTGACTGACATGAGTTTGAATCCAGAAACATTTTCCCCTCTTTTTATCATCATTTCTTGTTCTTTATTAAAAGTGACAAAATAAGGATGCACAATATTATGTTTCTAGCAGATCCCACAACATATTTTAAAGTTTTTAGTATTGTAACTTTTTTAAAAAGAAGTCTCTTATGCACACCAAAAGGCTGCATTTTTTTCATTAAACATACAGTAAAAACAGTAGTACAATATGCTTAAAATGTAGTTTATTCCTGTTATTACAGTGGTCACATGATTCTTCAGGAATTATTCTGATATGATGATCATTCTAATAATGTGAATACATTATGCATCCAGAGACAAAAATGGCAAAATGATTTTAGTTAGTTTGTGACATCGTTGCATTCAGAGCAATGGTCAGTATCATAGCATGTACTGAATAGAACTTTGTATACAATAGGAAGTATAAGTGTGTGTCATAATAGACTATACAAAGCTGGTCAAATGTTAGTGTAACTGTGTTGTATAGTGTCTGACATCAGTATAGTTGAGTTTTGTTTAGTGTACACCATCATTGATTACAGTATTGACTGATGATGTTGTTGTGATTTGCAGGTAGAGTCAGCCTGGACCCTCAGGAAGCTCAGCGGTACTCTCAGCTGGCTGGAGGTATGTGGTACATTTAGCAGCATAACAAAGTCTGACATGGCCTTGAATGCACAAACGAATGAATGAGCGAGCGATTTTAACTTATGGAGACTCTGGCTTTTTTCGCATGAGTTGTTTTTCAAATCCGATCTTTAGGACTGACTGTCTGCATTGCCGGTCTGCATGTGATTAAATCTGATCTGTTTGTTCAAACGGTGTAGTCAATATCCGGCGTATCTACTTCAGTTGCTATAGTAATAATGTAAGCATCTCACAATGCCAAGAGACTTTCTCATACTACAAGTGAGAGTAGCTGTCAGTGTGGAAAGAAAGGTTGAAAAATATGTAAATTTTGCCTGTGCTCATGTCTGTCATGCTGAACTCAAGGTATACGAGAAAACATTTTTATACATTTCCACATGCAGATACCGCTGACTTGTTCATTTCTTCGTGATTCTCTACATAATGAATGGCACAGTTTATAATGTCACAGTGTTGTTAAAAATATTTTTTGGTCATTTAAATAAAGCTGAAATCAATTATAGACATCAGATGGAAACCTAAGTTGAAGTATTAAAATTCCTAAAACAAGCTGAAATAATAAAATAAGTGAAAGTTAAATATAAATATAAATATAAAAAATGACAAAAGCACATAACAAAATTGCTAAAACTAAAATAAAAAAGAGAAAATATTAATATTAAAAATGTTAAAATAAAATAATTCAAAATGTTCATAAACTATATTAAAATTCATATAAATAATACTAAAATAACACTTTTTTTGTTAAGTAAGGAACAAGAAAGGGAGTGTTTTCAGACGCAGCTCCAAAAAATATTGTATACTTTAATGACGTTACTTGTGCTTAACATCTCAAATTCTGCTGCCTGCCTGAGCAAAGCCTAAAATAAGGATATGGAGTGTTCTGGTTACATTACATAAGACATTTGTCTTCCTCTGATGGAATCTCGCTTTTGAAGCCACTGCTGACATTGTGATATATGCAGATTAGTAGATTGTCCATCCGAAAGCTCAGCAACTTCAAAGTTATTCTATTCTTAACTTTTGTCCTAACCAGAACCAACACAAATAGTTTCCAGCACCAGTTAATTTGTCTAAATATAAACATGCTGTGCAATGTAACCAAAAAACAGGCAATCACAAGACATCTGATATGTAATATACAGCTAGGTGGAGTTTTACTGTTCTGGAACAAACATATCCTGTAAGTCGTGTCACAAGTTGCCACTCGGAATGCAACCGTAATCAATCACAATATTAAAAAAGGACTATTTTAAAGTTCAAAAACCATCCTGTAGCATGTTTTCATGAACGCTCATTGTCTGTTCTGAGTTCTCGATTACTCCTGCTTATCAGTAGTTTGCATAAACTTGCATGTGTGTATAGTGAAATGTAGCAGACAGGCATTTACATTTCACCATCAGCATAATGCATCCTGTGCCAAAGTTGAAGCCATAGCGAGAGACAAATTCAACCTTAAACTGCTTGCATGTGGTTCAAGTGAGAGCTCCAAACATTGTGTGCGTGTGTGTACGTGTATCCTGACTCCTGGGGTGGCAGCAGTCCCTAATCCCCCACATTTCCACCACGAGTGTGACAATGAGGACGAGTAACCTGACACCTCTCCCAGCTCAGAGCGCTGAGAGCCAGCACTCCACTGCAATACTGATAATGGAAGGGTGGTAATGACATCCTCCAACTGCCTGCTCTCTCTCTCACACACACTTAGCACAATCTATCTGCCCCCTCATTGTCTCTTTCACTTTTTCCTTTTTAGTACTTGCAAAGCAGCGCTACATTGATATACCTCAAACATTCATGTTAGGAGTTTGTTCTTAACTTTTGACCTTAAGTATTAAACTTCTGTAACCAATTCAGCCTGAAAGGCCTAAAGTACAGACTTCATTCAAACTTTGATTTGTTTGAATTTTTAGCTTCATTTTAGCTTTAGTTTATGACTCATAAAGGCTTTGTGAGGAACAGACTTTTAGACTATTTTCTACCTGGTCTCGTGAGGAAAATGTACCTCAGGGAACTTTTCCGTGAGTTTCCAACACAAATGAACACTAGAGGTGGAAAAACAGCGAGCGCTTGTAATCGTTTTCATACACAGTTATGATTACAGCTCCATATGTTTCACTTTCCGGACGTAACAAGCTTGCTCGGTAGGTCATCCGGCACGGAATTTTACATAGGATGCGTAATCCTTGGGTACGAATCCTGTGAAAAACATGACTCGCAATGAAAGAGCTGAAAGAAGAGAGATCGAAAAACAAGAAAAGCGGCATGCTTGCGATTGCATTTTTACATCACATTCACTTTTGTTCATACTATCAGGTAGGTTTAGGTGTAGTGCAGATGGTACGTTATTTTAAAAACGTCACGGAGAATTAGACTTACAGCAACGCTCAACGGACATTTCAAGTCAGAACTGCGGTGACACCTACAAAACCAACGTCACATAAAACGTACCATTGGTTCGTTTCTGGGAGAAAAGTGCATCTGTTCCGGGGAAAAAGAACCGAACACTCTTTAAGTTCCACCCAGTGGACATTTCGCATCAAACATGTCATGAAAAGTACACTGCGGTATGTATTTCGCGTCTTGCGAAAAAGTTCCCAGAGGTACGTTTTTGTCATGAGACGAGGTTGACTGTTTTTATTATTCACTGAGCAATCTTGACACCTGGCCTAGTTCTTCTTCAGAGTTCATAAAACCTTTCTGATTTTTGAGTCTTTTCTTGAGTTCTTTTCAATGTGCTGGTTGATCCAGTGCAAAAAAACCATACTGAATTATTTGTTCACAAATTGGACTCATCTGTCTCTCTTGTTCTTGTTAATAGTTTATTTTAAAAAGTCTGTGTCTTGAATCATTTTTAAGGCTACGTTTACACGACAACAATGTAGTCAGAAACGGAAAAGTTTTTCCCTTGCGTTTTTAAAAAGTTTCACGTATACACGACAACGTTTTCAAAACAGTTTGCGTTTACACATATCCACGAAAACTGCCAAAAATGCTGTATTATGTATGCCAGGCCAGTAGTTGGCGCTGTCACCTTGTTAGTAAACAGTACCTGTAGGGAAGTGACAATTAGCTCTTTGTGGGGGGGAGTTCCGTCACTAAAATCACCACATCGACTGTTGCTCTACTCCTCATTTATAGTGATAGCAGCTTGCGCACAGATGTAAACAAACAAGTGATATGGCGAAAGCATTGAATAATTTTGTCTGGACGGACGATGAAAATCGACATATACTGCACATGTCTACATAGCTAACACGTACTACACACGCGCAAGACGTCACCGTTTTCAAAGATTCCCATATTGGGTATTTATTTTATATTTATATTGGGTTTTCAAAAACTTGCACTTTGAAACCCGTTTTCAAAATTATGTGTTTTCAGTCCCCAAAATGCCGTTGTCGTGTAAACGAACAGGCAAAACACACAAAAAGTTTCCCGTCTTTTGGCTGAAAACGTTGTTGTGTAAACGGCCCCGAATTGTTTTTTTTGTTTTTTTTATATTATTATTGTTTATTTTAATGTAATTAATTTAGGTGTAGTTTGTATTTATTATTTTTTTTTAGTCTACTAGCATTTATTTTTCTGCATTTATTTAAAAGCATAGGAGTTGTTCATTTGAGAACATTTTTTGTGTGAATTGGTTGATCCGGTTCATAAAATCAGGCTGAATGATTCATTCAAGACTGATCCGGTGTTAAAAAAAAAAAAAGTGATGAGTAAATGATTACAGAATTCTTTCTTATATTTGTATAACAAATTACGATTGGTTATTATTCTTGCAGTTATTTGCATACTAACTTGTGATTGGTCTTTTCATTCTTACATTTTTTTAAAACCATCTAAAGCCACCTTCATTCTGCAAAGATGGTGTTGCATTTTGTGACAATTCTTGTGCACAGCCAATAGAACACAAGACACCGCTTTCATTTATGCAGAACAAAGACCTGAAACCGAAGAGTCCTCGAAAACCTCAACTCTATTCTTTAGCTATCTTGCAAGCACTGGTATTTCCTTCAGGAAATGCTAATGTAGTTTCTCCTCAACACCCTATCATTGTCTCCTACTCTCTTTCTCTCTCAATCTCCTTCATTTCTCTTCCTCTCCCACCCTCTGTTTTGCCTAACCACTGTAAACCCCCGGCCGGCAGTGCTCGCTGAGCCGCCCCCCTCAACAGGCTTATTTACACCAGTGTTTAATAGCCTGGGGGAGTGCATGAGCTATGATGACATGCTAGAATGACTCCGGGTGCATTCTTAACAAGCTGCTGAGAGAATAGCGGAGGGGAGGGAGAGTGGGAGGCTGGAAAATGCAAAGAGAAAGGGGAGAGAGAGAGAAAAAAGATGGGGTTTTTTTTCCCCCAAAGCGCTTGTCTGTGGATGCTTAGACTATGAAGAACTCGGAAGCAAGTGATTAAACACTGTCTACAATTAAGCACGCCATTTGCCAAGGTGTTTAAAAGTTGACCTACTATTTACCCTGCTAATAAAACGAGAAGTCGTTGGGAATAATTAGAGCAAATTGCTGTAATTACCAATGGAGTTAAAAAATGATTGATGCAATATGCATGGACAGATCTAGAGCAATTTACAGACCACGCTTATGTGTGTGTGTGTGTGTGTGTTACAGACTTATCACTCGGTACAAGATGTGCTGGTGTCTTTCGGCAGGAGGACTTTGTGTTACCCACTCTATCGGCACTTCTCCCTGATCACAAGAGCTGTGAAAGACGTTGCTTGCATTTTTAAGTCTGGTGAGTTCTGTCTCTCTTTCTTTACTTCCCGGTTAAACCAAGACCTTTTAGCTATTTCCAAGCCACCAAGGGATCAGGTTGAGGGTCAAGACTAAACGCGTGACCTGTTCTTCACCCTACAAACCCTGCAGTGCTTCCACCTCATTACAAGATTCCCTGCTGCACCACAATGAAAGCTAGCATATCTCTTTCAACTTCAATGGAGCAAGGTTTCTTAAAATTATCAGATTAACTTTTATTTGTTGGTTATGTGATATTTTCAGAGAAACAACACGTAAAATCAACAAGAAATAAAAATGGACCTGTTTACTTTAATACATGCTTCTGATCTTCGCAATCTTTAAATAAAAAAAAAAAAAAAAACAGTAATTTTTTTGGAAAACCTTTTTCTGCAAGCTTGTGAAAAAATGAGCGTGTCAGATTTGCCCCCCCCCCCCAACTGTGGTGTAGAAAGTGGATCTTATTATAATATTAGCACACCTTAATCTGCACGTTTCCACCCATTGCACGGCGCCACCATTGTGTTTTTTGTAACTCGTGTGTTGTTAACATAAACTTTAAGTGCAATAAGACTTGAAAGAGGACTTAGTTTAGTACTCACAAGCATGTTTCTGCTTCCACTCAAAATAGGCATTTTCAAAAGGATCTGTGGGGTGTTTTGAGCTAAAACTTCACAGACGCATTCTGGGGACACCTGAGACTTATATATTGTAAGAAGGGGCAAAATAGGTCACCTTTAATAAGCAGTAGCCAAGTTGTTGAGACTGTTTTAGACTACTTTAGATGTTATTTTTGTTAGTGATGTTTTTTTAACATGTAAGATAAAAGAAGCATGCATTGAGATATTCTTGAGAATGAACCTGATCTTCGACCTTCACGTTTTTTTGTTATAAGCACACAAGTTATTTTAATTTATTTGTATTTATTTATTTCATTATCTCATTTCATTATTTATGTATTTAATAAAAACTAAATTCAAAATAGGAAATATGTTAAAATATAAAACTATTCAAAACAAGTGATTTTAGAAATGTTTAGATATTTTTACTTTTTTTTTCTTAGTTAATCTCGGAAATACGTCACATTACTGAAGTGTGAGCTGCGAATGCTATTTCATGTTGACCTTAAGGGACTAATGAGAACAAGAGCTTGACAGGCAACCTATATTTACCCACAGCAGACAGAGCTGCTCACTCGGGACCAAATTTAACACGACGCTCACCAACCCTCCCTGAACAGCGGGGTGCTTTGGTAAAAGACGTTTTCCATGACAGGAAAGTCAACAGATTGGTCATGTCTTGGTGTGCTTAGTCTTGCTGTTCTGTCAGTGTAAGTGGGAGGGAGGTTAAGAACGAGGGAATCCGAGAGGGATGTCTCCTCACTTCTGAAGAAATCAGCAGTTCTGCAGAGTAGACACTGTTGGCTTTGATATCTCTGAGAGAGGAGCAACCTTTAAATCAAAGAAGCCATCTGTGGGAGAGACAGAAGCGCTGTGTAAACACGTTTTCAGGCGTGTGTGGTGAGATTATCCAACACATGTTGATTTTAGCGCTCATAAATAACTGCAATTATAGGCGTTGTAAGATTTGGGATTAGCAGAGTATGGTTGATTTGCGAAGTTAAGTCAGAAGAGAGACTAGACGAAAAAACAAGATTAGATAAGATAAATCACACCTTACCGATCACAGGTTCACGGCAGGTACCGACAAAAAATATGTCCTCATGGAAGATTTCATAAAGGCAGTAAGAAATCCATTTTAGGCCCATAAAAGTTTATTCAGTGAAGAAATTCAGTGTTCGACAAGTGGCTGAAAAAAGAGGTGACTTGGTGACATCAGGCAGGAAGTCTTTTCAGAAGTGGGCAAAAAAACTATTCTTTGATGACAAATGACAAATATGATTTTTCTTTTTCTTAGGCAAATGGTCCACCACTGAACCTTTCACAGTAAGCCCAGGAATGTATTACGAAATAGGGTCAGTTTAGTTTTTAGGTTGACTCTAAAGACCAGATAAAATCAAAATCAACACTGTTTATGTTCATAATACATGTTGCTGGTCTTCTGTGCACATAATTCTAATAGAAGGTTTCAAAGTGTTCGATCAAAATGTGAAATTTTCTCGCCTCAGAGACAATTTAACTAACTAAACCTTACAACAAAATTACCCAAGTCACATTTCATGTTAGTTGTCTTGCATAAGTTGGACGGAGTGCAACAATACTCTCTATTGGGCCATAATACTAACCAGTAGTATTAGCCCAGTCAAGCAAATGATCCAATCAAATCAAGGTGGCTAAACTCAAGTCTCACCCTATTATTTCATACTAAATATTCTGTCACATTGGCAAAAACTGTCACTTTACATTGAATGCTTGGGAATGTCTTTTCATGCTATCTTTACAAGACTATATGAGTCACAGGCATTTGAAAACTGGATGTTGATGACAATAAAAGACATACGTACATTCAAATATACAGTTAATGCTTCATTAATCCATGTGGAACAATTTAGTTGAGCATGGCACTGCATCAAATACTGTTTACACTGACAGCGGAAGTTTCATTTCCAATGAAGTTTGGTTTTGGATGCAACAATTAGAGGTGCAGTTATTGATGTTGAACTGCATGCAAATGAGCCGCAACAAACAATGGGAGAGTGTCCCCGTGATCTGTCTGATCAGCTATGTAGAAACACCTGCTATCGACCAGCAGTGCAGTGACTTAGTGATCTCCTGCAATCAAATCACTGTCAATGCTGAACACTCCATAATTGGTTTGGAATTGTATTTCAGATTATTTGTCTGCCCTTGGAGGTTTTTAAATGT